>NLAK01000027.1:0-152346 GCA_002370295.1 Metschnikowia bowlesiae | reverse complement strand
TGCGCCGACCTCCGGGAGCTGCGCTGCATCAATGTCCCGTTGGGCATTGTCATCCTGCATTTAACCAGCGTAGGTCCTATGTCTAACACGCAAACGAAAGCCTGTGTGGCGTAATGGTTAGCGCATTTGACTTCTAATCAAAAGATTCCGGGTTCGAGTCCCGGCATGGGTTTATGATTTTTGTTACCTTACCCTTTGGCTGAGGTACAGTTGTTTGCTGGATGGTCAAGAAAACTGCCATCAAACTCCAAATGCCGACGTCAACTGTCCCGAAGTGGTTTTCTTTGTTTGTGCGACTTAAGACCTAGGCATGTGAAGATCCCATATTCGCTGACAAACGTTTCGATTCACCAGAGAAACATATCAAAAATTTTGATAAATGTAACATACATGACTTACAAACTTTTCCAACAGCTCAAGCCTCTGACGCATAGATACCGAAAGCTCATACGTGAGCGGCTGACTGTTTAGCGGCGAGCTCGGACTTGTGTCACCCCACTGTGTATAGCCCGCGCACACAGATATTCCGGGAGGGGTATGGACTCGGGTGGACGGAAAACGTGCACATAGTCATACCCCGCCACTCTTGAGGGCCCGAGCATGCCCGATGCTTCACAATTTTCGAGTTAAACCCCGTCCTAATTTAAATCATGTTTGGCTACAACTTTGACTTGGCGAAAGGGATGGCCTCGAGTCTAAATTATAAGAGGCAGCAATGATTGAAGCGTATTGATAAAAAAAGAACGCCATATTTCGCCTGGAAAGAATGCTTAACTTAGCACCCGAGAACACCCGAAAAAACCGCTGGTCGGATTAATGTAGGCGCATCGCGCCTGCATAGAAGGCCCTTTTTTCGATCGAAAGTCATCCGAGGTGAATTTATGCACCCGACAAGCGCGGCCTATGGCCATCATGGCGCTTGTAGTCGCGCTCGGAGTACTTTCGGGTGGCTGAAGATAGGTAAAACCTGCAGGTAAACCGCAGTGGCCACTGGTACCCCAGACGCATGGTCTCATTTTGGGCATGGCGAAAACGACATCGGAGGAACTCCGTATAAAGGCTTTCGCTCCTCCGAGGCCCGAGGTTAAAAGCCCTTTTTTAAATCCAGCACTTATTCCTTCTGCGCCTACCCAGAATTTTTCCAACCAAGGACCCTCTAGAAGTTCCCCGCCCGCAAAGATTTAAATATTCACGAGCTTTAGCCCTGGACACCCTTTTTTTTTTTGTCGCTTTCATTCGCTTTTTCATTACTCATCTATGTTGGCCAGTGATCTACTTTCATACTCCATCATGCTGAATGGTGATAAGGCAGTCAGTCATTTCAACCCACACTATGCCCGCTTCAACCCCAGCAAGCTAGAATACCACCCTTTGCCACCCATAACCAGCTTCCACTTGACGGAGAACAACCTACAACTGTTCAACTCGCACCTACATAAATCACTGGAGTGCAAGACTCCTTCGCTCACGTCGCTGTCGCTGGCGCTGGCGCTGGAACTGCCTCTCTCTTCTCCTCGCCCTTACACACAAGAATTGTTCTCTGCGGCCCAAGGTGCGGTCAACCCGTCTCTAAATGGGGAACAGAATGGTCAGAGAAAGCGCAGGCAAAGATTGGGACCATCGTGTGATAAGTGCCGGGCACGGAAGGTAAAGTGCGACGCGGAAGTGATTTTGTTAAGCCGCGAATTCGAAAAGGAGAGTTCGGATAACTCAACCGACATCATCGATGAGTACTTGGACTTGAACCCAGAGCAAAAGGCGCAACTCTTCTCCGGAGCCTCGGTCCCACTTGTGCTGAAATGGGTCTTGGTGCTTTCCAACCAGAAGCTCATCAAGTTCAAGCCATGTATGTCGTGTGCTGGCAAAGAGCTCACGTGTGTGTTCTCTAAAGGGTTCACCAAGGAGGATATCCTCCAGAACAAGCGTAATATTCTGGGGATTGGGTTGATGCTGCCACTCAGCGACAAAAGAGTCGGGGCAAACCCAAAAGTTTCCAAGAGCCTGGCCACCGGTCTGACAAGCACGGGCTCCGCCAAGGCAGGTTTGAGGAAAAGCTCGTGCGCGGCATGCCGCAAGCGTAAAGTCAAGTGCGTGATGGACCGCACGTCCAAGTGCGGGGGCTGTACAAAAAAAGACATTGTGTGTTCTTTCTTTGACTGCTAAGCATGTCGCATGACTTCACTTCATCGGGTTTTTTTCGGGGCTTTTAGCCGGTTCATACATTTTATTAACATTCGCATGCGTAATGTGCCAGCGCTTCATCGGACTCCCACATCCCCTCTACTAAACCGTTCTCAATCTCGCTTTCTGAGCGGCCTTTTCTCATTGTTCTTTTCTTACTTACTTGTATCATTCATACTTTGCGAACTCGCATTTTTATTTCGTATTACCCTCCTCAAACACAAAATTATTTTCGTCAGGTACAAAATGGCACCACTTTATTACGCTACCTTACTACAAGTTTCATCACCTCACCACGAGTACAAACCACCACATCAATGCAAATTGTTTGCCACGCATAACCACGACTTGGCCATCTTCAAGCTTCATCGCCCCATTTACACCTTAATTTCCTTGCGTTCGTGGTATGGTTTGATATGTTAGGTAGAAAGTCGTGCGGTATTTTGCCAATGCAGGTCGACTCGATACTCGTACACTTGAAAACCCAACCCTCAGCTGCCACGAGGGGCCAACGTGACCCTCCAAGGTCGCCACATCGGGGTTGCTTGGTTTTTCGCAATCTACCGACGGTGCGTATAGTCTGAGTCAGGCACAGACCTCAAGCATCGCGCACATCGAAGTCTGCGCAGCCGCCATCACCGCAGGACCAAATCGGTCAATTGGTAAACACACATCCACGCAGGTTTGAAACACCTTTCTTTGCAAGAGCGCACGCATCCTCCTCCACCTCCCCCGTTGTCGTTTCACCCGAGGCATTCCCCTTCTGAGCTTTCCGTCTGGCCGCATACACGTCCAAATTCCACTTAATAGTATACCCCCTTCCAGGGTTTTCTGGTGCTGCATTGTTGTGCACACGCTATTTATCTCCTGCTGGGTCCTCGCTCAACTACCCGCCATCTTGATAGCACAAGTTCTGGGTACTCCCGGGCCCACTCTACCGCAATGTCACTCCGAGCAGACGTGTCTATGGATGAGAGTTTCACCTCCATGCTAAATACCCCGATCAAGAAAATTAAGGAGCTTAGTTTGCACAGCCCTAACCAGACCCAAGTTTATCCCGAATTGAATGACATCTCCACCCTGCGTACTATCAACGAAAGTATGATCAATAAGGGCTACTCGCAGACCTTGAGCACTTCCGTCTTAAGAGAGTTGGATTCGCGTGCTAAAGAAATCTCCACGCAGGCCTTCTTTACCTCGAACTCGAACCAAAACTCCGCTTTGAAGAAAAAACGTTATTCCGGTGCCCACAAGCCAATGTTCCAGAAGATGGAAAGCATCTCCGCGCACTATGCAGCTGCTAGAAATAAGGAAAAGGATTCCAAACAAACGCGTGCAGATCCCCAGTCTAGTGCCACAAAGAAAAGGCGTACCCTTAATGGGCCTGAGGAAATTTTTGGCGCTGAAAGTTCAGATTCCTCGCCAAGCCGTCGCCGGGAAAGTCAGGTGCCATCCCCATTGTACAACAGAGGTGCCCCGCTCCCGAATCTTACTGGCACCAATCCCTTTTCGAGCAAAATACCGACACTACCGGCGAAAAAGTCGGGCCTCGCAGATTCGTCTTTGTCTTCTTCCCCTATACGCTCGAAAGACCCGAAGTCATCTCCACTGAAATTCACCCGCATTTCTCCATCAAAGGGTTCTATGAACCTCAATGAACTCCTACTGGATGACAACAGCAACGAATTCGTGAAGCCAAAAGGTCCTGTCAAGGTGAGACAAACTTCGTTGGAAATGGCTGGAGTCAAGCCCAGCGGGTCGTATCAGTCATTGAACAAGAAGCCATCCACTTCTAGCTTGCAGAAAAAGTCATCGCAGTCAAGCCTTAAAGATAGATCATTTTCATCGACTCCCAAGTTGCAAAACAAATCCTCAATGTCCAGCTTGAATAAGAAACCATCATTCTCAACTCTAGAGAAGAAACCCCTGCTGCAGAGCTTAAACAACAAGCTGCAGCTATTGGGCTATCAGCCTGCTACCAATCTACGATCCAACGAAAGAATCCTTAGCTCTAGCTTGAGCTCCAGTCTAGACCATAAACCAGGAAACACGAGGAACTCAAGCGATTCGAGCTCAGCGAATTCAAGCTTTAGCTCTTCATCCAGTTCACGGGCATTTTCATCTCGCAACACTACAGCAGATTCTCATGATACATCTTTTCTGCATAGGATGCGGCCAGAGGCCAAACTGCAGACAGTGAAGGCGGCGCCATTCTCACTCTACAGCAAACCTACCATATCCTCAAGTCAGAAGAGCCTTGATCCTCACACCACACTCCATTCTTTTTCCAGTCAAAGATCGCTTAGCCTGCAGGCAAGTGATAGAAGTATGAATCGGTTTCAGCGGTTCAAAACAAAATTTTCCTAACATTGCCCTTCTCATAGTTCAATTCCACTCATGCGCTGCATAGGCTTCATATACTAGCGCATAGTTTCAATAGCATCTGATACCCGCAAAGGCATTGTAGACTCATCTTCAACGGGGTGCTATCTCAGATATGCACCCGTGCACCACGTTGCCCTTGACGAGTGTTGCGAGGTATATACACAAAGAAACAACATCATTCATCATGGCCGTCGAAGAAACAGACAGTAAGGTAATTATCTCTCTCCCAGGAAGCCCAGGAACCACGGCTGAAATATTAAAATTCGGAGCCACGGTCGTCTCATGGCAAATCGACGATGATGAGAAGTTGTGGCTCTCTGAGGGGGCAAAGTTGGATGGCTCCAAGGCAGTCCGCGGCGGGATTCCCCTTGTTTTTCCAGTTTTCGGCAAAGCAAAAGATCCTAAGCATCCCACCGGCCCTTTACCGCAGCACGGGTTTGCCAGAAATTCCACTTGGGAGTTTCTTGGGCAGGTGTCGGAAAGCCCAGTTTCTGTTCAGTTTGGGTTGGGCCCAGAGAACGTGGATGAGAAGTTGCTCAAATTGTGGGGCAATGGAAAATACGACTTCACGTTGATTTTGACTGTAACATTGAGTCAGGACAATTTGACTACCCAGATTGAGGTAGAGAATACTGGCAAAGAGACGTTTGAATTCAATTGGTTGTTCCATACCTACTACAAAACGAAAGATGTCACCGACACTTTGGTAACCAACTTCATGGACTCTGAATGTTATGACCAGCTATTGGCTGATACCTATCAAGAGAAGTCACCAATGCTCACTTTCCATGAAGAGTTTGACCGGATTTACAAGAATGTCAGCGAGCATAAAAACTTGCAGCTTGTTGACAAGGGTAAAGTTTTAATGACCTTAAGAAGAAAGAATTTGCCTGACGCCGTGGTTTGGAATCCCTGGATTGAAAAGTCGAAGGGAATGGGCGACTTCGAGCCTAAAAATGGGTATATGAACATGTTGTGTGTGGAACCGGGCCATGTGGCTGATTTCATCCTGTTGAACAAAGGCGACAAATGGGTTGCATCTCAGTCATTGACTGTGGGGGGTGAGATTAATGTACAGACTAATATCTACGCCTGATATCCTTGTGCTAAAGCAAGCAACGTTAACGAACCCGTTCCTCCCCCTTGACTTCCAAGCTTCAACCAAGAAGCTGGATCAAGCAATGGTTTGAACTCAATGGGAGGCCAAAGTGGAAAGCGGTGTTACTACGTCAGAGCAACTAACATTGGCTAAAGCAATCAGAGGGACCTTGAGAAATCAAAGGCGTGTGCTGCATTTGCAAAAGATATTCGCGTGAAATAACATAATCCCTTACAGCTCCAGCATAAGTTTTGCGGGGTTTTCCTCGGTTTTTTTTCTTTATTCCAGATGTGTCACGAATAGGGGTCAATTTCCTGGTCTGCAAAAGCAAACGTATTTATGCTTGGTGCGGAATCGGCTAAGTGTAGATCCGATGCGAATGCTGCGACTCACTTCAAAGAGCATACTGCTTTCGCAAATTATTATATTCATTCTTTTTTAGCCCTTTTGTATCGTTATTTCCATCACCTTACACATCATTTTTCCCGCGTTCCAAAGCAGCCCTGCCTTCGATATAATTTCCCGAGTTCTTGATCGAGTGAATGCCAATGTCCTTCATTCTCCGGTCGATGCCCGCCCAAAAGGCGTATCAGTTCTTCCACTACCAGTTCCTCAGTGAGAAGGAGCCAGGGCTGACGTTGGCAGATCTTGATTTTGACTTAGATGTCCAGAAGTGTATAAGCAAGTTTCGGCGCCACCAATGGACTCCTGCAGAAATAGCCCATTTTGGTTTCTTGCTGAGCATCATCTTCTTTGTTTTCATCATCTTCCCAGCTTCCTTTTTGATCAAAGTTCCTATCTTAGCCGCCTTCATCACCTGCTTCTTGGTTCCATTGACATCTTCCTTTTTTCTTCATGCATTGCCCATTTTCACCTGGTTGGCTCTTTTTTTCTCTGCATCCAAGATTCCTTACTCGTGGAAACCCGCCATCTCAGTAAAATTTCTCCCTGCAATGGAGACTATCATGTACGGCGACAATTTGTCGAATGTTTTGGCTGAGAGCAATAACTCTTTTCTTGATGTCCTTGCGTGGCTACCTTATGGGATTATCCACTTTGCGTCTCCATTTGTTGTCGCTCTCTTCATCTTCTTGTTTGCGCCTCCCACATCGTTGAGATCCTTCGGCTTTGCCTTTGGCTACATGAACTTGACTGGTGTTTTGATCCAGCTTCTTTTTCCTTCTGCAGCTCCTTGGTACAAGAATATACATGGTTTGCAACCTGCCAACTACTCCATGAACGGCTCCCCAGGAGGTTTGGGCAGAATCGACGAGTTATTCGGTATCGACATGTTCACCTCAACTTTTGAAAATTCCCCTTTGGTTTTTGGCGCCTTTCCATCCTTGCATTCTGGATGTGCCGTCATGGATGTGTTGTTTTTGAGCTGGCTCTTCCCAAGATATACCCCTATCTGGTGGTTCTATGCGTCCCTATTATGGTGGAGTACCATGTACTTGACACACCACTACTTTATTGATTTGATATTTGGTGCTTGCTTGTCTCTCTCTGTTTTCACTTATGTGAAATATACAAGGTTACCCATCGTCGACCCTACAAAATATTGCCGGTGGTCTTATAAGGAAATAGCTCTCATTGATGTTAAAGGCATCGATCCGTTAACTTCCTTCATTCCGTTGCGCAATGACATTGAAGAAGGCAACGAGCTAGAATCTTTTAGTCATCCGAGTTTGGGGCAAACTTCAAGGCAAAGTTCTCACAACTTGTCCATTTACCCTGAAAGTACCCTGAGATCACTCTCACAACTGAGTTTCGTTTATGGTAACATTGACGGCATTCTGGAGGATGAAACCGATATCAGCAATCCTGAGTCTATGTTCGATGAAAGGCAAAATATTGAGGAAATACAAGCCAGTGTGAATACCTCGAAGACCTCTTTGAACGATGCGGACTCACACTTTCATCCTGGCCTCAAGATCTCACAAGTGGCGCCTCTAAATGTGGCCCAACCTTAGAGAGGTGCCAAACGCATAGCAACTCAGGCGGCTCACGCTTCTGTCAAATTTGATAGACATAATGGCAATTGAGTTCAACATGAATGCCCCAAAAGCATTCCAATCATCAAGAATCTACCGTATAGCAGCTCCTGGGTCGGAGCAACATACTAGCTCATATAATTGACCCTACTTTAATTAATTCGGGATGTATACAAAGTAGTTCGTAACCATTATCCTTTCCTATTTACTAGCAAGAAATTGCTCCTCAATGCTGTTGTGCTGTTCCATTAATTTGAAGACCTGGAGACCGCTCTTTCGAAGGTTGTGCCCACATTTAGCTTCTTTGACATGTCGTTTTTGATAATGCTGGATCTCAATATTCTAGGATCTCTACGCAACGTTCTCAAGAGTTCTTGCTGCACAGCTGAAGAGGAATCGAAGCCCATTATAAAGTGGTAGCCCTGGAAGTGTCTTTCTTGGTCCTTAGAGATGATCTTGGGGAGCGGCTTTGCGCCTAAACTCGTAATTTGCCTGACGACTCCTCTGTTATTCAAAATCAATTTGCCGATGGTGGTTGCAATTTTAGCTGCCTCCTTGCTCACAGCTAGAGGGTCTTGGATACGAGCTATGGCGAAGATTTCGTAGTACATGTTGGGGCATCAAGGTCAACTGTGTCGCAGCTTTTCACCAAAGAAATTTTGTGACGTGCGAACCTCAATTAACCAATTTGCTATGGTGTTGTTGATGTGATTGCTAGTAATTGATTGATGCGGGCAAAATCGGATTACTACAGAAGAATTTGTGCCACATTCGAAAAAATGGGCATGTTTGTTTTTTTTTAAATTCCACGTTTCCAGTTCAGCTCAGTTTATCAGATTTTTTCCTGAAATCATTGCGGATGTTACTCTGCGGAAACCCAGTTGAGCATCACTATTATTTACCAGGGGATGGAAATGCACAGATTTTGAGTGCCATATGGAAAGCTGAAAAAAGCAGCATTAAATTTCATATTCGGAAAAATAACGCTACTACATCATGTACATAGCCAAACCAGCGTTTCAGAGTCTTACCAGGCCAGCTTTTGCAGGCCCATTGTCACGTCACGCGACGAGAGGCACGGATTGGTAGCGCTTCGTGGTGCGTAACGTTGACTGAATATGAGTCGCGTCGCGTCTCAAACCACTCTAATTCTCCAGTGATGTCTAGCTCAAGACCCGACCTAAAATTTTCAGATACTGCTGACGAGCGGCTGTTCTACAGGAGATTTTCAAATCTTCCCCCCAAAGAGAGCTCCTCGATCGTCAGATTAGTGGACCACAAGGACTACTTTTCTGCGCTAGCAGAAGACGCGGACTTGATAGCTGAGTCCATATATAAGACACTGCTGGTGATCAAAACCTCCAATTCTGTGAAGTATGTGACCATTTCGCCACAGGTGTTTTCCTCAGTTATGAGGCATTGTCTCGTTATGAATGCCTATAAGGTGGAAGTATACAATAAGCAGTTCTCCCTCATTGTCAGCGCCACTCCTGGCAATTTGGAGGGATTGGCCCAGGAATATGGTATTGATATCGAGGCCATGTTGAAGGATGGGTCCGTACCAAAAGTGGCTAGTGTCAAGTTTTTGTCCTCCGCAACGGGGAAAAAAGTGGGTGTATGCTTAATGGACTTGCTGAGTAAGTTGATACAGCTCTGCGAGTTTGATGACAACGACCTTTTCTCCAACTTGGAGTCAGTACT
This sequence comes from Metschnikowia bowlesiae, assembly GCA_002370295.1. Lineage (NCBI taxonomy): Eukaryota > Fungi > Ascomycota > Pichiomycetes > Serinales > Metschnikowiaceae > Metschnikowia > Metschnikowia bowlesiae. Next base: position 142,986 of record NLAK01000027.1, on the reverse strand, counting down.
TCTTCAGGTAAGCGTGAAAGAGATTTTGCTCCCTTCATCGTACAATTCGGGCGACCCCACGTCTCCAGACGTCATCAAGTTGTTTCAGGTCTTGGACAGAATTGGCGGAATAGTCATCGGGTGCGTCAAGTCTTCTTATTACTCCACGAAAGACCTTGAACAGGATTTGACTAAAATCATTGCCTCTGATAATATCAACAATGAATCTGACAACAGTCTAGAGCTTATTCTTGGCTCAAAAGGTATCAGTTCCACTGAAGATACACTATCTCTCTCATGTTGCGCTTCGCTCATTCATTACTTGGATTTGTTATCCGAGGATTCCACAACTTTCCACATTGAGAAGTATCTGATATCTAACTACATGAAGATTGACTCTTCGACCATGAAAGCGCTCAACATTTTCCCCTCACTGCAGGGGAACCTAATGGCCGGAGTAAAGAACAGTTCTATCTCTTCTATTTTTGAGTTATTAAACAGATGCAAGACTTCTGCTGGAACAAGATTGCTTTCTCAGTGGCTCAAGCAACCTCTCACAGATAAGAATGATATTTCAAACAGGCATTCCTTAGTTGAACATTTCATGTCTGACACAAGTTTAAGGGTGTTTGTGTCCCAAGAATGGCTTTCACAAGTCCCAGATGTAAAGAGAATTATGAAGAAGATCTCCTCAGGTCTTAAGAAGACATCGGGCGCAGAGAATAAAAAGTTGGAGGATGTTGTGAGATTGTATCAGCTTGTAAAAAGCTTACCGCAGTTGAACGATATGCTTCAAATGTCCATGGACGATTGCAAAGAGGAGAAAATCAAGGACTTGCTCAACGATGAATGGATTCATCCAATCTCGAAGAACCTTCAGCCCTTACTCAAGTTTCAAGAACTTGTGGAGACCACCATTGATCTTCTGCCTTTGGATCTGGCGCTGGCGCACACTTCTTTACACACTGATTTCAATATCAAGCCAGAGTTCGACGAGTCACTCATCACGATCAACGAGAATTTGGAGGCTACGTCACGCAAAATAAAGAGAGTTCATCAAGAAGTTGCAGACGACTTGAACATTGACATGGAGAAAAAATTGAAGCTCGAGCTACACCAGATTCATGGATGGTGTTTCAGAGTCACGAGAATTGACTCAAACATCTTGAGAAACACTGGGAATAAGTACATCGAGTTACAAACAGTGAAATCCGGTGTTTTCTTTACTACAAAGAATTTGCGCTCCCTCTCCCAGGACTACTCTGACTTTACTGCGGAGTATAACAGCAAACAGAAGGAATTGATTAAGGAAATTTTGTCTATATCCATCACATATCAGACAGTCTTTTCCCGGCTATCCTTGGCCCTCAGCAGTTTGGATGTCATATCGTCCTTTGCAAATGTTGCCATCTTTGCACCCTTGCCGTTTGTTAGACCAAAGCTTCATGACCTAGCAGAGTCTGTCGAATCCAAGGAGTATGAGTGCCGGCGTTTGAATCTTCCTGGTGCTCGTCATCCTATTTTGGAAGTCCAAGAAGATATCAGTTTCATTGCAAATGACGTAAAGCTTGCTAATGATGCAAGTGGCTTTTTTGCGATAATTACTGGCCCTAACATGGGCGGCAAATCAACTTATATCAGACAGGTTGGTGTAATCGCTCTAATGAACCAGGTTGGCAGTTTCATCCCGGTACTGGTCGACACCGGAGTCCCCGAGATACCTATATTCGACGCTATTCTTTCTCGTGTTGGGGCTGGAGACTCACAGTTGAAGGGTTTATCCACATTCATGATTGAAATGCTTGAAACTTCTTCAATATTGGCTTCTGCTACCCACAATTCTCTCATAATCATCGATGAACTTGGAAGGGGAACTAGCACATACGACGGTTTTGGTCTTGCATGGTCTATCAGTGAACATATAATAACACAAAAGAGCTGCTTTACTTTATTTGCCACTCATTTTCACGAGCTTACGAAATTGTCAGACAAATATGAGGGTAAAGTAGCCAACTTGAACGTTATTGCACACATTGAGAAGAGCGAAGAAGGCACAGAAAAAGAGGATGACATAACTCTTATGTATCGCGTGGAGCCTGGTGTCTCAGACAAGTCATTTGGTATCCATGTTGCTGAACTTGTGAAATTTCCACCGAAAATCATCAACATGGCCAAAAGAAAGGCTTCTGAATTACAGAGCTTGAGCTCCGGGCGTGAAGAAGATCCTTACGTGAGCAGCAAGAGATCAAAGTGCGACGAGGCTGAAACAGAAACCGGAAAAAATGCTTTGAAGACTGTGCTTCGTGAATGGAAGGCACAGTGCGTTGACCCTGAAGACAGATGCAAAGTGCTGTCAGATGAGGCTGCGCAAATTCTTGTTGAAGTCGTTGAGCTGCAACCGGGCGGCGTGAAGAATGATAAATACATTCAGGAAGTGCTCACACTTTTGTGAGCAGCACGCAAAGGAAACAAAGAATTTACTTAGGATTGTTCAATGAACAGAAATTATCAGTATTAAAGAACTTACTCATTTTTCTTGGCTTTCAGCTTGAACGCTTCCAAACCCTTTGGATCTTTCAAAATCACGACAGGTAACGAATAATGCCACTCGAGCTCGTAAAACATTTGAGTACCCAGTAGCCAGCATCTCAAGTACTCGAGATAAATCAAGTAGAAGTATACACCAGTTCCGGTGAACAAATGCCACCAGCCATGGCCTTCGAGCAAGAAGCCATACGGCATTCCCCATGAACGTCTAGTGGACCTGGCTAAATCACAAAAGTGGATGTCCATATTCCACAAGAAATATCCAAGCAAAAAGATCAGAATGCCAAATGCCATTATCCAGTTCAATTGCTTCAAGGATCTTTGGTCTTTGACATGGCGCTGGGTCAAAAAGACTGACCGGAAGATGATTGCTGCGTTTAAAACTGCATAAGCTGCTTGGTGAATTGTTGGGTCTTTATAAGACAAATATATTGATGTCAATAAATTTGCGCCACAGAAAACCCCAAAGCCCACGGCCAATGACCCTTCAGGCCCTTTGAACTCCGAGAACACACTCCAGAAAGGTATACAAGTAGCATAAATCATTGGCAACTCGTCCAATAGTTGGAACTCATATTTAAGAGTCATATGAAAGAGCCACGAGCCAATTCCAACGAGCAAAAACCCACAGGCAGAAATAACAAATCTAAGTTCAAGTTTGTTTCTCCATCCGGAATAAATCGCAAATGCCGCCAAGGCAATGAACGCCAGGTTGGTGATGGTATTTAGCGCCTCTGCAATGTACTGTGATACCACATAGTTCTCCTCACACCAATCAATTGTGGAGGTTGGCTTCCCCCAAAACCCATCCTTTTGTTCGGGTGGGTAAGGAATAGCAAATGGAAGCATTGCGGAGTGATTTCCAGTGTGAAAGATCAGGGGGTTTAATTGAGCGAGTTACTAAATCAGCAGACCTGGTACGACCCGTGTCGCACGTGACACGGCAACTACGGGTGCTCCATCGCTAATCATGCGCACTCCGGGTGTTCCGTCATGCACTTGCCGCGGGGCAAACCTAAGTGTCTCATCACATATTGTTCTCCAAAATTGTTATGCTTCAGTCCATCCTAGCCAACATTCGTCGAAAAATGGCCTGGTGGTGTATGCATCATACATGACCATCATGCCTTCATCGGAGTCAGTTGACGCGTACTCTTTGCCCATCTTGATTGGGCTCAGCTTTTCTGCTGGCGCGATGTTGCACCAATCCGAGCAGATTTGCAGCTCAAACCTCCAGTAGAGATTGGACAAGGCTAGCTTCATTTCTATGAGAGCCAAGTTCATTCCCAAACACATTCTTACGCCCTTGCCGAAAGGCATCATGTACTTTTGCATATTCTTGACGCGCAATTTGTATTCGCCCTCTGTCTCACCTGTGCGTTGCATCCATCTCCCGGGGTTCCACACCTCTGGATGCGGGAACACAGACTCAACTCGGTGCATCAGGTATGGCTGCACAGATATTTTGGTACCCAAAGGCAATTTTATCTTCTTTTTCCCAACAGCAACTTGGTATTCGAGGTCGGTGACACGGGGTTCGTAGCCAGGAATGGAGGTGTGCACCCTTGAATTTTCTTGCATCAACGCCTCCAAGAACGGGAGCTTATCAACTACTTCAAAGTCTTCGATGCCCTGCGTAAGTTCACCGGGAGTTCCAAATGCGTCCCGGAGCTCCTTGCGAAACTTGTCTTGAATGTGTTTGTTGCAAGGTCTCGATAGTTCGTAACACATGTAGCTTAGCTGGATGGCTGTTGTCTCATGTCCTGCAAAGATGTTATCAGTAAGAAACGAGTAAGCATAATCGCCCCGATATCCGTGCTTCTTGAAAGCTTCCAAAGTGGAAGGGTTCTGCCCCTCTGCTAACTTGGGCACATTTTCTTCCGCATGTTTGTATAAACCCAACTGCCACTCTTCAATAACTCGAGCAGCCTTGCGTGTCATGGGGCCAGCAGCCCAATCCCATAATCGTGGCATAAGGGTGGTCCAAAACACCATGCTAGCCACCATGCGGTGAGAAACCAAGATACTTCTGCTTTCAGGCTCTTTCAAGAGCCTGGTGCCATTTTGGCTTCCCAATTCGAAAGAAGACACAACATCCATGGCAAATGAGCCAAATAAAGAATACACTTCAATTCCAATCCCAGTGGACTTCAAGTGCGGCTGAAACCAGCTGGATGATCCAAGGCGATGCCCCTTCCCATGCTCATTCATCTCCAGTTTTGCGTTAATCCAATCTGGCTTTTTTCCCGATACGGAACTCAAGTGAACTTGCTCAACAAGCTGGTTCACCTTTTCAACCACATTCCTCCTTGAAGTGTTTGTCGGATTGAAGACAGAAGACTTCAGGTATAAACTCTGCACAATTTTCTTGTATTTCAAATGTCTGTCATTTTCAAGCAGGGCAAATATATTGTCTTTAAAGCCATGATTTCTAAAGTTTTCGTAGAATTTAGCTTTGGGCATGTTCTTCACATAGATGTCGTGTATGTATTTAGGGTCCCCATTGCAGCTGATGGCTGTGGGGGAGATGATCACAACATCTCCGTATTCCTGATGCAATTTATGTACCTTTTTGGTGAACCTGGCTTGTTGTTGGTCTAAATAGGCCATCCAACCGGTTATTCTGTATAAATATGGGCCAGGTATATCCCTTAGAGGAGAGAGGTAGAATGGATATATGCAGAGCTGGTAGAGGGCTAGGACCAAACCCACAAGAGCCAAGGCCACCCAAGGGCACTCATTGGCTCGATTATATATCAGAATCACAACATCGGTCAACATAATAGATACGGGGAAAGAGGTACGCGGGAGCGAGCTCACTTAAATAGCTTCGCGAGCGAAGTGATAAGAGTGGAAATTCCGCGTCGCGCGGAATTGCCTCGTAGTTGGCACTCGTAGTTGCCCGTCCGACGCTTGGTTGAGGCGCATTGATAAAGGGCTTTTGACCGACGGAATTTCCCATCTAACCTTGACATATTCCGTTTCACCCAGGGAAGCACGTAAGCAAGACTAAGCAGGATATATTTTACGAGGAAAAAAGGTAGTGCAAGTAAATCAGAGTTCATTGGTGGTCATCGGCATATGCTTCATTGTGGTTATTAATAAGAATATACACTGCATGACGCCTTCTAGGAGGTTACGCCCCCACTCTTCAAATACTCACCAAACCGGGAAGTTTCGTGGATACCACATTCGGTCTTTGCTTGACCCTTCCATCTCCCTGATCTCTCGTCCTCTCCCTCGGCAACGGGCACGGTGGAATGCCAGTCGCCTATAGACTTATAGCCCAAATCTAGCAACTCATTGTAAGGTACATTATTCTTCTTGATGTAATCCTGCACCATGGCAAAGTCCCAATCCCTCAAAGGGTTAATTTTGACAATGCCACTGGATGCTTCCACCTCCACCACAGGCAACACAGCGCGAGCACCTCCTTGGGTTTTCCTTCTTCCTGTCAAAACTGCCTCCACACCTAATTCCTTATAAGCTCTCTGGGCTGGTTCGACTTTAACGAGAAAGTCGTAAAGAGAGTCGTCTTTCTCCCACAAGTTGTCGCCATGCTTCTGTACAAATTCGACATCGCTCTCGGTACCTTCAGGCTTATAGATATGGAGCTTTGGGTTATACTTCTGCTTAATCTTATCAACCAAATCATACGTCTGTGGGAAATGGTGCAACGTGTCGATGAAGATGAGATCCACGGGGTTTGTTTTGGACATGATATCCATGATGACTAATCCTGTGAGCCCAAAAGCAGTCGTTTGATATAGATTCGGGAAGGTAGAGCTTGCCCATGCGAGAATTTCTGAAGCAGATGAGTTTTTTAGTGACTCATTGAACTCGTCTATCTTGTCTTGACTGAGTGTGATCATCAGGGGAAGGTGGATTATCGAAATATGTTGTATGAGATCTAAATACCAAGAGGCAAGATGCGTTGCACGTGACATTGCGAACCAAATCTTGAGAGGTGCTCGGAGTGCGCAGGTTGCGGTGTTTGAAACCCGAGACAACATCGACCCCTGCGAAAAAAATCGTGAGATACGCCCTTATGCATTGTCGGCAAAACCCGATTTCCCGCGTCAGTTACTCCCGAGGAATTTGAGACTGCGACCCCGCGTTGGTAGCAAGCTGCGGGACTAGTGCTTTGCTCAAAACCCTATTGATCATGCCCGCGGCATCGAGCCTCGAGTACGAGAAAGGCAGCTTCGGCCCAGGGGAAGTGCCATAGCCACAAAATATTTAGCACACACTGCGAGTGCACTGTGCACACAGCAACTGATGAACGAAGTCCACAAGAAATTGTGTATACCTGGGCCTAGGCACAAGATAAGTGTTGGGTTGATAAGGTAGAAACGCCAACGAGAAGGTACATGTTAGTGTCCCTTTCAAATAACACGCCCCAGGCGTTAAAAATGTGTGACGACATTTCTCGTAATTGGGGTATGTCGCGTTTGCATCTCTTGGACAGATTTACGAGATGGGAAATGCCGTAGCGCTTCACCTCGTAAATTCGTTTTGCATTGAAGAGTGCGTTTTAAATAACCTGGCATGGGCTCCAGAAGTGACTTGAAGTTCTAAATTAATTCTTCATTGCAATTCTTGATCTACATAGCTGCGCTTCTGTACCGATAACCCAGTGCTGTGGATTACTACTAATCACCAGCTCATTTATTTTTCAACACTAACCTTCCACTTGGTTCTTGATATATCGAAGCCACCACAAATTTATGCCCTCAGAAGAATGACCCACGACCTGTGCATCGAAAATGTATATGATGATGTACCTGATGAACCCGAGTTTAACATCAATTCACACTTACAGGAAGCATTTTATCAACAATATAAAGAGCGCTTAAAAGTCATGGAGCTCGCGGTAGAGCTCCGATTACGATCCATGAAAGAAGAAGCTGCAAAACATGCCATGAAGAATGGATGAAGTCTAGTCCCAAGAATGTGGAGACAAGGCGTGAGCTGCACTGTACAGTGTGAGCGAGATGCGAATTTCGGTCAGAGGCAAACTCGCAACCTGTACACCTCCTTGGAGACATCCCAGAATATGACTCCTGATGAATCTGGATCCTTTGGAGGCGCAATGAGCTCATTGAACCTCGATTTCGGGGATTTCGACCAGAATATTTCCGTGATGTCCTACCCCATGCTAGCGGACGCCAAGGTCAAGATCGAAGCCTCTCTTGACGCTCTCTTCTCCCTACTCCGGGATGTGTACAAGTTCGACATGGAGCTGCCTCTTACACGTGATGGCTTTCCCAGAAACGATATAGATGTTGTGAGCATTCGACTTGTTAGAACCAAAATCATCCGCTTGCGGAACGACCTTCAGAGAGTCATGCATCGTCTTGGATCTCTACTCTCCGAGCAGCTCCAGGCAAACCTGCAGAACCCCGCCTTTACACCAGAGGCATACCAAGCTCCTAAGAAGGACCGATTTGCTCGAGTCCCTTTCGCTGTTATCAGGGCTGTAAATGCAAACAGCCCTGCACAACAAGCGGGCTTGAAAATCGGCGACAGAATTACAATCTTCGATGAGGACATTAATGCTACAAATAATAACAAACTAACGGAGATAGCCCGCCGCGTGAAGGACAAGGAAGAAGAACACGTTGAGGTGGTGATACTTCGAGACACGTCTGTTCTCACCCTCGATTTGGTGCCAACCTCTAAGTGGGAGGGTAAAGGCCTTCTTGGTTGCCACGTCGTGCCTTTATGAAGCAAAATTTCAACAAGAAAGTAATGTATTTTCAAATAATAGAACAGTTTAGCGAACGTGGCGAGTTTATTACCCAGCTTTTTTACCCTCCATGCAAGGTTGATGTGAAGGTGAAAGTGTCGCCCAGCTCGACCAAATATTCCTCCGTCCCTTCGAGTTCCCAATCTGTATCATTTATGAGAACTAGGATTCCAGCGCGGACTGTTCCTTCTTCAATGAAAACGGGTATATCTTTGGGGTCGGCAATAACTTTCAGGCAAACCTGCGAGATGACGTCTTTCATGGTGACCTCGCCCTCTTCGCCGTCAAGAGAAACTTTATGTTCTCTTATCCCATTCGAGATCACGTCGAGACCCCCGAGGAACTCAACCTTGACCTTAATCATGAGTGTTGGAGCGGTGATTGAAAACGGCATCTCAGTGAGGATGTAACGTGCAGGTTTGCACCTGCCCAATCCAACAAAGTAACAGATTGTGCAGAACTCACCTAAGCTTCGATTTTTTTTTCTTGGCTATGTTTGTTACTTTTCGTATGAAAAATATCTATATCTGGCCAGAATATATTATCCATGCAAATTTCGAGTTGGCTTCGTAACGGGTACCGCATGTAGTCGCCGTGAATAATCACCCTCGCACCGCGCCCATGCAGTTCCGCACACGTACTCAACAACTAGAGCTGGTGCTAATTCTCTACACTCTGACAGCAATGATTATCTCTACAATTGCAAGACTAGTGGCATTCATGGCCATATTGTTGTCTGTGGCCGCTTCTGCAGCAAAGGATTGGAAAAAAACTCAAATCCTTGTTCTTTACGACTCAGAGCTTGTCACGGAAACATCTTCCTTGGATGAGTATTTTCAGTTGAGCCCTGACAACTACCAAATCACCTACACCGACTATTCTGACGACAAGGAGGAGATATTCTCTAATGGCGAGCCAATGTACGACCACATAGTATACTTGCCGGTTGTCAAGCCATCAAGCGCTTCCAAGCAGTTGGTGAACAAGCACACCTTACTTGATTACTTCAATGCTGGCGGAAACGTTCTCGCTATTGGGTCATCCGAAAACTCGGTGCCAGAAGAAGTGAGGCTATTCTTGAACCAGGCTGGCATCTACCCTGCACCAAAGGGATTTCTGTTGGACAACCACTTCAGCCCGGGCAATGTGATCAGCGGTGACCACCTCGTTTCCAAATCCATCGTCTCAAATATCGAGCTGATTAACTACCAAGGCACCGCAGCACTCATATCCAATAGTGAATTGCTTGTTCCAATCGTGCGTGCCCCAAAGCTCTCTTTCACGAGCGACCCCAAGGATGAGGTTTTAACTAGTGACAGAACCTGGACTTTTGGAGAGCAAGGATATTTGGCTGTCGCATTTCAAGGACTCAATAACGCTCGCGGCGCTTGGATTGGATCGATGGATTTGTTGTCTAGAGACTTGTTATTGTGGGTTTTTCAAGCAAAGGGTGTCTTGAAGTTACAATTCGCTCACCACTACAAGCAATCTGAGCCTGGCGTCACTGGCAGAACGTTGTACAGAATTAAGGATGACGTGTACTATACGGTGGGGATTTCTGAGTTGCAAGACGGCAAGTGGGTTCCTTTCACTCCCAAAACCGATGACCAAACCGTGCAGTTGACGTTCAAAATGTTGGATCCATACCAGCGCCTAAATATGACTCTTTTGGGCCCAGGTTCTAGTGAAGAAAATGGAGAGAATGACTTGAATATCTTCTACGTTGAGTTCAAGCTTCCTGACCACCACGGCATGTTCACCTATGAGTTGGATTACAAGAGAGAAGGGCTTTCTTTCCTTGAAGACAAGCAAATTGTTACTGTAAGACATTTGGCGAACGACGAGTTCAAAAGATCCTGGCTCATTACGAATGCATGGATGTACATCACCAGTGCTGCGACTGTGGCGGGTGCGTGGTTACTTTTCGTCACCTTATTCTTATTCCTTGGCGAAACTAAGAGGCAAGTAACTGTTGAGAAGAAAATGATTTAAACAGTACAGGTGTTCTGTCTAATTGGATAAATAGCTTCTAGTGATCGGTCTAAAGCATATTGCACATGGAGCGCGGTTTGTATACAGCATTCGAAAAGTTATTTGAAAAAGCCCTTGCGTATATAACATAGCACCACTCACAAGCCGCTCAAAAACCACTCACGATGTCTAGCAAACAATTGGAGCAAGAGAAGAAAGTTAAGGAGCACCAGATCCAGTACAACAAATTTCAGGAACAGCTAACTGATTTGCTGAGCCAACATGCCTCCGTCTCCTCGCAGCTTCAAGAACACATAATTGTCGACAAGACTTTAACCGAGATACCTTCCGATCAGAGAGAGGGCCGCAGGTGTTATAAGATGATTGGGGGTGTGCTTGTGAGCAAGACTGTAGATGAGGTTATCAAAATCTTGAGCGACGAACTGAAGGAGCTCACGAAAACTAAAGAAGCATTGGACAGCCAGTTGAGCAAAGTGAAGGAAGAGTTGAACGCTTGGATGACGAAAAATAAGGTCAAGATCGTGCGCCAGTGAAAAAAAGGCCAACAATAACTAGAGATGCAGTGATGAGTGGACCAAACTATAAAAGACTATTTCTTGGCACAAGTGTTCCCATTTCAAAACGAGAGCGGGAGCCCAAACAACATAATATATAAATAGGGTCAATGCCTTTGACCACAAAGAGACAACCGAGCATAACCTCGCATCAATACGCTTTTCTCGCCGAGGAGAGACACGCACTCAAGAGCACATCAACTCAAGGCAAACGCTATCGCAGGGATCAGCGCATCACAGAAAGTGGATCAAAATTCATACAGCAGAAATAGATTTGACATACTCCAATCTGGCAGCAGTCTCTCTATTTCCGTCTCTATTGATGGCTTCCCATTTGGGCTCATCCTTAAATAGCCTGACCGCGGTGACACTTTTAAGATTACCCAGAAGTGTGAATCGGTGGTAAATCCCTGCAGGGAGAATAAGAAGGTCGTTCTTTTCTAGTTTAGCACGGATCCATTTCTCCTGGCCATCCCGCACATCGAAATAGCCTTCACCTTCTCTGATGTAGCGGATCTCTTCATCCTCATGGTAGTGCTCCTTGTAGAACTGGCGCATTTTGGCATTGTAAGCTTCGATATCACCACCAAAGGAATCAAGATTCAAATTCACGACATCCCTGTTTTTGTAATTTCTCTTCTCGGCTAAGGCCTCCAAGGCGGCTGAGTTATCAATATAGCGATAAATGACCCCTAGCTTTGAGAGGGTCTCTTCAGGGACAGGGATCCCTGAGTTGTGCTCTTCAGTAAAATTCTGCTCTGTATCCAAGCCGTCGTGGTAAAAAAACGAGACCATCTTTTTGTCGAATGCAACGGAGAAGCGTTAATTGCTAGCCACGGTTACATTACCTCTGCGCACGTGATGCATACATGTATCTCCACATGCGAACATCCCACCAATTTCCAAATGGCACACAATCGCCCAAGAAATATGAGTCGGCGCATTAGAGTGGAGTCGACGAAGTGGAGATACTTCATCAAGCACTTCACGTGAAACTCGAGGCGGATTCAAGACTAGAATGATGCGGGTCGACTTGGAAGATGGTTTCGCGCGCTAATCTACCAGCTCAATCCATGCGCACCCATACATGGACTATCCATTACACCATACATCAACCGAAGCATATACCTCCATAGCGTACAGCCTGAGTACACGATGAACACAAGGTACCAGCAAAATATGGAGCAGCAGTTGCAGCTGCAGGAGCGCAAAGGACAACAGAGGCGAACAGTGGACCACGGAAATCCAATGGGGAGGTGGTATATACAGCGATCCTTCGGAAAAACCCAACAACAAGTGGCCAATATTCGACCCGAGCTGTCTTACCTCATAGATTTGCTCCCATCGCTTGCTTATTCTAAAGACCGGAGCTCTTCCAATCCTGCTGTTCTAGATATTCAAGCGAAGTTCGTACATCTTTCTCTGAACAAAGCAAGACATTCCATCAACACGGTCAAATGGACGCCAGAGGGAAGGCGGTTGGTCGTGGCGTCCCACAGCGGAGAATTCACTATTTGGAACGGCATGACTTTCAATTTCGAAACCATCATGCAAGCCCATGACCTGGCTATCATCTCATTGAAGTACTCGCACAATGATGACTGGCTTCTTTCGGGCGACCAGGATGGTGTGGTGAAGTACTGGCAGCCAAACTTCAACAACGTCAACATTTTAACTGCTCACACTGACGCCATTCGAGACATTGCATTCTCGCCCAATGACTCCAAATTTCTTACTTGCTCGGATGACTCGTCTGCCAAGATCTGGAACTTCAATAACGGGAAGGAGGAGCGCGCGTTGACTGGTCACCACTGGGACGTCAAGTGCGCAGATTGGCACCCGAATCTAGGGCTTATCGTCACGGGGTCTAAGGATAACTTGATCAAGCTTTGGGACCCCAGGTCATCTTCCGCGGTATCAACCCTCCATGGATTCAAGCACACGGTGATGAAGACAAAGTTCCAAAAAGCAGGAACAAACCGGCTTTTAGCCTCTGTCTCCAGAGACCGCTCGTGCCGCGTTTTTGATTTGAGAACCATGACCGATTTCAAGGTAATTAGAGACCATGAGGCAGACTTGTCCTGTGTTGAATGGCACCCAGTGCACGCGTCACTACTCACCACTGCAGCATACGATGGATCCATGTACCACTACATCTTGGATCGTCACATTCAAAGCACCACCTCCGAGTCTCTGCAAACATCAAATGTCGAGGTGTTGCACAAAATACCTTACGCGCATGAAAAAGCCATCAACGCCTTGGAGTATCATCCTTTGGGCCATTTATTGTGCTCTGCAGGCAACGATAGATCAGCGCGATTCTGGTCTCGTGCCAGACCAAATGACCCAATGGGCTTCAAAGATCCGCTGTACACAAACGAAAAGAATGGTGCATGGTACTACGCTGTCAACAATAATGTGAATGCAGTCTTAGAAGACTCTGCCATTCAAATGGCTTCTGCTCCCCTTGCTTCGTCCACGAACGGCCAGGTTCCTGGGCTAAATAATTACATGAATGACGAACGACGCGGTAATATCATTCCCGGCCTTGGATACAATTCTATTAGCTACTAATATATAAAAGGAGTCTCTAAACAGCTTGGGCGGCCTCGTAGAAACTATGCACGGCTGCTTGGTATCTTTCACCAAACAATTTAAAGTAGTTCTGAACAAAATTAGCCACGAGCTTACCAGCAGCATCATTGATGGGCTTGCTTTCAACAGAGAACAGTCTGCCTCCATTTGCTATGCTGAGGTGGATGACATTTCCATACTGGGCTAATTCTTCGTCGGTGACAGGTTCAAAGATGGTCAGATAGTGCAGAGCACGCTTCTTGAAGTCTGCTATTGATGAGGCAATATCTTTTTCTTTGTAGTCATTATTGAATGCTTTACTCGTGATATTATATCCAAGAAACTTGATATCAGAACACGATACATCGAGAACTAAAATGTTGGAGAACTGCACCCTCGACTCGTTTATCTGCTGAAATATGCTCTGCCTCCGCTTTCTGGTGGAGTTGGTGGCATCCAAAATGCCGACATTGATTCTGTTCTCCCTGAAATCATCAATCATGTTATCCATGCACATTTTTGCGTATAAGTCTCTCTTCTGTGAAGCTTCGGCATTGCTGGGGTTGAAAAACTCCGAATCAGAAAACTCCGCCAACATCTCCCTGCGGACATTGCCCGCGTTGTAGATGAGAGAGGTGTAGTTGCTCTTGTTCATATAAGAGCAGAGCTGCTTGCATATGGTGCTTTTTCCAGAGCCAGGAAGTCCAACCATCACGATGACAGTTTTGGACTGTATTTTTCTTTTGATGAGTTCCGACACTGCCGCCAAGTTCGGCGTGAAATGGCTTCCCGGCGTTTCAACGGGTGTGCTCGAAAGCGTGCCCTTCAGCTCTTGCCTGGAGAAGAGCGAATCTAGGGATGTGGTGGACGTGTTTGTGCTTATAGGTAGTCTTTGGGACATTTTTCTGAGTGCAGCAGTAGGTGGAAAATGCACCGATAGTGGGACTAAGCCAACGTGATATGTTTTCGAGCACAGGTCACTTATAGAAGAAAATGGGGGTAGCGGAAGTTTACAAGCGAGGCTGTGCTTAAAAGAGGGAAAATATTTATGGTCTGCGCAGTGGCGGCCGGACTTGAGGAATTAATGGGTGCGAATGCGCTTCTCGATATCATGCTCGATGTATGCACTTAGAATATTACGTGTGTCCTGCACGCTGGGCGAGCGGGATTTGACCTCATCGCTCAGCGGCCGCGGACGATAGGTGGCGAAAACAGCTGATTCTGAAGCTGCCAAGATCGAGTAGCCCGAGTGGTTCTTCTCGGACCTGGCTCATTCAGTTTAGTTTCAAGGCCTAAATTCAAGCTGCCGCTTTGCAGAGGAATGCCGGATCTACGGATGTCTTTACCGGAAAAAGAAATATCACGAGAGGCGACTGCGCGCAATTTCGTCCGGACGAACGGCAGCTTGGAAGCTCGCCTATGACTAATACGTCATAGGGAACGTGCACTAATGTTTTAGATTTGATTACATGCGTATACACTGATTTTAAAGCACATTCCGAGATCTTTCACTGTGTTTTGCTCGGTTGTCTATATACCGGCATCAAAGTACCTTCGGAGGGTTTTCGTCATTCTTCCACCTCTCCAATCTTTTCTTCCCGATTTCAGAGTAAATCCGTAGGTTGTCAATGCGGCTTGGTCGGTGCAGCTCGGAGGCACGTTCTTTCTTGAAAGACATGGTGAGCAATGACGAAGCCTTCTCAAGCAACCGAAGATACATTTGCTCCAGTTTGGTGACTGAACTGTCCTTTGGCTCAACAATTTGGTCTATTCGATATGTCCACTCACTCACTTGTGCACTGCTTAAGGGGTAAGAGTGCTTTCCATGGCCCGTCAAGCGCTTGCCGTCGTGGCATAACTGAACCCACACGTTGTAGCTTAGCAAGGTAGATTCTTTCAATAGCTTCTCATTGTAGCTGTTCAAATTCGCTTGCGTAGTCTCCAAGTTTTGGATCTTATCCTCGAGAGATATCTCGTCTCTAAAAGATGTTTTCAACTTGGTAGAAAATCCCTGAAGCTCATCAACTGACTCCCTGTTGAGGGGCAATACGTATACTCTCAAGAATGAGTCATGTGGCCCCTCTCTTCTTTGTCTTGCCGTTTTGTTCTCTCCAGGAAGCACCACTGGCTTTGTTGCTCTCTTCATAACAAGACGAAATGGCATGTCCTTGAACCTTGTTTTTGCGAGGTCCTCGATGGCCGTCTTCATGATATCTTGCCATATACTCAAGGAGACTTTGAATTGGGACTCTGCAACAGCCGTGGCGTGGGTATCGTACCCCTCAATCACATCGGCATCGACCGACCTGTCCTTCAAATCATCGATTGACGCATGCGAGTAGAAAACCTTGTCTAGTTCGCTGAGCGGAAGGTACTGGAACCCGAAAAACGAGCTGATATTGTGGTAAGCAACGAAGATACCATCCATTTGCCCAATTCTAGCTTGGAAAGCATATTTGAGAAGACCCCCCGTTCTTATCAAGTCTTGAAACTCGCGCTCAAAAGACTCGATTTTGCCGTTGAGTTTCCAGATTTGGTAGGATGTTGGGTTTACTTCCAGCGCCTTGTCATATCTTATTGCACACACGGCTCTCGTCTTGAGATCGAAAGTACCATTTCCAGGCAATCTGGGGTCGTAGCAATCGAGCTGCGACCGCATGAGAAAGTCACCATACGCCAGATAGTTGTAGATGTTGGCACTCTCCGTTTCAGACGCAGCGCTTTCCTCCACATTGTTCACATCCAATAAGTACTTCTTGAACTCCTGCTCCTCCGTAGTGAGAAGGGTTTCCAAGCAATGTCCCATGGCTGACAACAATATTTCTACATCGGTTGATTTATCCGACGTCACAGAGTATATAGTCTCTTTTGTAGACTCATTGATGCCTTTAGGCTCAACAATCACCGACAGAGGCATTTCCGTAGCGTTGCGCGTAAAGCTGGGGAAATCAAAGCGGTCTTGTGAACTCTCATTCGAGGTGTAGTTATTTAGAAGTAAATAAAATTGATGGAGTGTCAGCGTCATGGAAGATGTGCTGGAATAGAAGATGCGTCCATTTTGGATTGCTGCCTGGAGGAGTGTCTTATCTTTGGAGGCGCTGACAAAGGCTTGGACTTTGTCAAAATTAAAATTATTGTAGGGGACAATGTTTTTCAAGTTGGGTGGGAAGTTAAAGATTCGTGTCCTGGGGTCTTGGAGAAAATGAACACCGGGCGAAAAAAGTACTCGGTCCAACTTATGTGCTAGTTTGGGCACATCTTCATTGCGTGGTTTTTGCGCTTGAACAAACTTCCCATCGGCTACAAAACCCACTCTATTAAGTTTCTTGATGTAGGTCACCGCCGGGGGAGTCGGTTCTGCTGGCTCAGTGAATGGTCTTGATCTGGAGCTTTTATCCGCATGCCTTGAACTTCTAGGTCGAGGCTTCCGGCTACGAAGCTTTGCGCCGTGCTTTGTAAGGGACAATCTATCCTTGAAGTGTTGTGGCGGGCTGTTCTCGTAACTGTCAAGCTCTCTTTTGTTCAATTTGATTTTTGGCGACGAGCTCAAGACATCCTTTACTGTCTTCTTGATGGAGAAAAATCTCCTTTGATACAGAGATCTGCCAAGAAAATTATATCGACTGGATACTAGCGAAGCCATCATTGCAGAAATGGTTCTGATTCGAAGCTGGAGCAGAGTCCACGACCAAAATCAGTTGGTGATGAGGTGCGCCCCTCACCTTAACTTTCCTGTGTATACTGCGAGCGCTCCATTGATTTACTGCTCTCCTGCCTATACTAAATTTATAATCATTATTGGTGGTACATAGCTCAGTCGAATACTTTTTTGTCTAACTCACGGATTAGCGTAGCGACAGATTGCGCTTCCACTAGCATACCTCTCGTAGTCAATCTTCCTACTAAAGAAGAAAAGTCCACCGTGTTGAATTTCTTGTGTCTTGAAAGTGTACGGTAGGCATCGGCACAGGGGATAAAGATCCCGTTAGAAGCACTTCCACAAGGTGTAGTGGGAAGAGGAGTTCCCGGCAGCAGAGAAGATATCGCCGATAGTTCGTTTGAGCTGGGAGGTCGGCTCATGGAATATGATGGTCTTTTCTGTTCAGCGGCAATGGTTTTCTCTGCTTCTTTCCTGTCTTGTAGGGCAGCCTTACTGGCCACCGTGGAACAAAATAGCGTAGACATTGGGTCAGTTTGACATTGAAAACATGTTCCTGGATTACCTGTACACCCAGCCTTGTCCTTCTCCTCCAATGTCTTTTGGGTGGACGAGGCGTTCTCTTCGGTACCTTCTGTTCTCACCGAGGAAACGCTGCTTTGAGCCAAGTTGGCGAACTCACGGATCTCCAAAGTCGGTCCAGGATGTAGCACCGGTAGCGATGCCTTTCGCATGAGACCTGGCGAGGTTACTTGAATTGGAGGAAGCAGAGTGGGGCCAGCCTCATGTTCTTGCTCCTCGGCCAATTCTTCATCTTGTTGTTTGCGAGACAAGCTTTGAAGACGCGCTGCTTCTTTTGCTGCCTCCCGACAAACACATGGAGTGTCATCAGAGCAGAAACCGCAATTTTCCAAGGGGGAATTTTCGTTAAATGAGATATCATTTTCAGGAGTGGGAACCAGCGACTTTCTCGTCAAACGATCCAACGAAGGCATTTTCTTTGTGGTGAAGCCCGTTGTAAAGTCCACTTCTGTTTCGACTCGCTTCCTCTTTTTGCCTAAAGAAACTGCAGCAACCGGAGTGAAAGATTTGTATTTTTCTTCAAGGGAATTGGAAGATTTCAAACCCACGTCCTCACACAAGCACAGTTCTTTGAGACAAACACCGCAGTCAAAGTCTGCAGCATTGTTTGCCGCTCTTTTGACTGATGCCGAGCTGAGAGACAGCCTAGGTTGGGCGCATGAGTTGCGAGACGAAAATGTTGGAGGCAGGTCTGCAGACGGAGCAGGCAGGATTTGTTGCACAGAGTATTGCAGCAGGGCAGGCGACACTGTGGAGTGGGTGACAGGCAGCGACTTGGCAAAGTTGAGCAAGTGATGGGCGCTTTGGCTAAGTTCCGATTTATCGGGATTGGAGAGCGACTGTCCAGCATTCTGGCTCGAAGCGAGCAGCGGTGTTGGCTTTTGCTGAAGTGAAGAGTCGCTCTCTGGCTTGACACTGCCCGGCCCAGGATGTGAGGAAGACCCAGAATAGGCAGACTGGAGCGAGTTTAAGTCATGGCGGAGCTTATCAATGGATTTGATGAGAAACTGGTTTTCAAACTTCAACTTGTTGATGGTGCTTACCAAACCCAATTCCTTAGCCTCTTTCTCCTTCTCCACCTCGAGCAACTTCTCCTCTAACTCCTGTACACGGGTAGCACGGCGCTCCCTAAACGCTCTCTGTGCCGCTCTATTCTGGGCCTTGCGCTTGGAGGCCGGGGTGTCGACACTGGGCTTTCTGCCTGGTTTTGGCCGAGGAGGAAGGACCCATTCTCGAGACGTCATGATGGATATTCCGCCAGAGGGCGACGCCGATTCCGGCGACGATGTTGCACCGGTACCCCCGGGGGAAGGGGCCAAGTTTGTTCTGGGAGCTATGCTGGGGCCTCTGGTGGACATGTGGCTGAGTGGCAGTTTGTCGTGGAAGGAGAGCTCACCAATAGTGGCGCCGATTTGAACTCTGATGTTAGGTAGGGTCACGGCACCCTCTTGATTATAGTGCTTCAAACGTATACTCTAGCGGAAAGCTACTTGATAGTGTCAAGATGTGATGGGGTTTTCGGGCAAAGGCTGGTCCGTGATTAACAAAAAAATGTGCGCAACTTTTATCACTGATTTTTTAGATAAAAGTATCTTACTGGTCCGTGCGCAGATGAAAAGCCGAATAGGCAACGGAAATCGGTTTGTGTGCACCCCTTGCGCCTGGCCATCAAGAAGCCCAGTTCGTTTGCAAATGTGCACTAATTGTGAAAGGAGACCGGCCTGGAACAATCATTTTCCATACCAAATTTTCTTCTAAAACGGTAGTTTTTTTCATAAGAGTCCAACCATAATTGCCCAGTAGGCCTTTCCGCATGTTCATTGCAAAATGGCTCATTGTTTTAAACTTGTAAAATCCGAGGCGCAGAATAAAAATTCCAGAATTCCAGTCCAGAGATACAATGGACTTTTTTTGGCTCGGAGAGTGGTGTAAATCGTTCGAACACACGCCATAGACCTTCTTTTGAAGGCATCCATGCAAAAATGAACAGCTCTCAGCACTAACACGCTCTCAACGAAATACTTGGATGAGGGAATTGGGGATTGCAAGGATTACAAGATCTGTCACTACTTTCGTGGGCCTTTCAAAGCATATCAGAGGAATAATGAGGGCAGAGTTTTGCAGATTCTGACACCCTGATGCAATATACTCTCAATCTATCACTTAGGGTTAATTAAATGTACAAGAGGGGATATCTATGTTCAAGAGAAGAGAGAATCTATGTTCAAGATGCGAGAAAATCTCTACTTGCCTGATTCTTGTGCGGCCTTCTCTGCCTGCGCTTTGGCGATATCTTCAGCCGTAGGCACACCATTGGTCAACAACTTGTTCAAAGTCATGGTACCGTACTCCTCCTTCATTTTGCGCTCCTCTTCCAAAAACTTGGCTTCGTTCTCTTTCAAGTACTTCTGCAAATTCTCATACTGCATCTGGCCAAGTTCTCTGATTTGATCCAAAGGCATCTTAGGCTGCTTGTTCACCGAGCTCTGAGGTACTCCCATGACCGATGCAAGAACGCTGGCAGCGTTGGGTTTGTTGGCTCTCTCCAACAAGTGCTTGTTGTCCGCCATCCACTTTTGACGTAAGATGGCTTCGCGCTTTGCAAATTCACCCACCACATCGTCATTAGCCTTTAAGGACCTGACAATAGGTCTAACATCCTTGATGGGTTGTGTGGCCAAGTACTCCAAGACTGGTATCAACTTGATCAAGGTGTCATCTGGCTTTCCGTCCCAGGGTTTCAAAATAATGGCATTGTCGGGGTTCAACACCAGCGTATCCTCAACAGTGTCTACCGCAATTGTTTTTCCCAAGTCACGGTTCAAAAGATTCAAGTCTTTGACCAATTTACCATCTCTGTAACGACAAGCTTCTCTGAATAAAGCGTACTGGATAAACGCTCTCAAGGGGTCCAACTTGGCAACGGTTTTCTCGGAGTACATTTGGTATTCTGATCCGAAAATCACAATTTCATAGTATTGCGACAAGTATCCCAAAAAGTAGTCCAAGCCAGGTCTCTTGGCGGTTCTCCAGCCGTTCTTGGCGTCCCAAGACGAATGCACCAATAAATCGTCCAAGGTCAAGACTAAAGTCATCGGACGACGGTAGGCTTCTGGAGGAGGAGGAGGCAACAAGTTTTCAAAAGCTGGCTCGCTGAAAAATGTAAAGAGCGACGAGACTCTTTTACTAAGGCGACCGTATATCTGGTTAGGTGCATAACCATTCTCTATGGCTTCACCTTCCATGGATTTTTTCTCTTCCTCCGAGTCCCAATTTCTACTCATGTACCCGACAGTAGCGAAGCCTCCGAACAAGACGGCGGAGAAGAACCAGTTGTGATACTTCTCACGTTGCCTGTCTTTGGAGGTCTGTGCACGGCGCCTTCTGCGGGCAGATCTCTCCTTGGAATCCTTGGGGATTTCCCCGCCATTTTGGGCTTTCTTGTCTGACTCCGCGTCGTCGAAACCGGCTTTTGAGAGCATGTCATCAGTCAATATGGACAGGGGTTTGTCATCTTTTTTCTCAGTGTAGAATCTCCTCCAGTTTGACGCGTATCCCACTCTCACGGGGCCCCCAAGAACTTTCCTGGAGATAGCCCCATTGCTGAGCTGTGCACGGATAAGGGACGTGAGCATTATGTGGATGAGGAAGCAGGCGGCTCTTTTTTCAGCTTGGGATTTTTCCCTTCTGCTGGGCGCGCTGCACCCGTGCACTTCACAATATACCAAACTACAACGCTACTGACGATCTAATTATTGCCATGATCCCGTCACGGCTTATTACGAATCAAAATCATATACTGGTTGGCACGAAACTTCAGACCTTCAGTCAGATAGTTTTGAGATCTGGCAGAGTGGGTGTAGGCCTTCGCCCAATCGATCTTGCTGCTTTGCATGTGCCCTCAATTTCTAGGCTTTACTCAACACCCCCACATTTCAAAAGCGAGGGAAATTTATTGGTTAATTCCATGAATTACGTCAAGGATGTGGACAATTTCCAGCAGGATCTCTCTAAAGCAGCCTCTGAAGAAGCATTGGCCAAGCAACTTATGTCCAGGATATCTCACAGTCCCGAGCTCTTGTACCTTTTACTGATGTTCCACCATGAGCTTGCACTCTTGGGGATAACGCCAGCTTCAAACACAATCTCTCGATACCAAGTATGGAAATACAGATTGGCATACGTACTTAAATTGGCTCGCATTCATGACGTTTTCTGGACGCAATGCCATCAGCAAGAGATCTCGCAAAGAACCCACAGGCTTGGATTTCTGCCCTCTACAATTGGAGTTTTGAGTCCTTTGAATTTCGAAATGGCGGCTTACCGCCAACTACAGACTGGAGAATTTGAAGGTGTGAATTTCAAGGACGTAGAGATCTTAGGGAGGAGAACTTTCGATTGAGACTACAGAATCGGGTGGATGCAATGCTCTAACTATGGCTTGGGGATTCTCAAACTCTTTGAGATCTGGCAAGACCCATGGATGGCAAAAAGAATACACATCTTGTGGAACTCGAAGAAGGTATCGTTGAAGAAAAACCCTCCCGGCAATTGGTTTAAGATGGCTTTTTTGTACACCAAGAAAGACATCACTACCACCCACACTAAATTCGAGGGCACAGGTAAGCCCTCGAAATATTGAGACTTTCCAGTGCTATCCTTGGGAATATTGTTCGTAGAAATGTTGAATCTGGCCAATCTTGTCAATCCACATAAAATCCAAAACGTCAAGAACAACACATCCACAGTTGATCTAAAGCCAATTGCGAACGCAATTATTGCTGGGGATACACTAAAGGAGATCAAATCAGCTAAGGAGTCAAGCTCCTGGCCCATGAGCGACGACTTGTTTCTCAAGCGTGCCACTCTTCCATCAAAGAAGTCGAAGAAAAGACCTAAACAGATGAAGAAGAGAGCTCTTTGGATGTAGTGGGTCTGTCCTGTAAGGGCATAACGCATGCAAGAAATAATCGAGTAGAAGCCCGAGAATCCATTCAAAAGGGTGATGAAGTCGGCCATGTGGAGGTTTCTAATCAACGAAAAGTGTCTGCTATCCTGCAAGAAATTCTGGTAATCCTTGGGTTCTGGTCTGGGCAACGGCTCTTGGTTGGAGTTCAATGAGAACAACGAGGACGACCTCCTGACTTTGGGTTGGTGAACCTCTGAGTCGCTTTCACAATCGGAAGCGATTGCATTTTCACTCTTCTTATACCCTGAAGCGTAAGAGTCCGACATCTTGCTAGTGGCTGTGAGTGTTGAGAAAATTAGGGGTGTTTTGGAAGGTTGCTATTCGCCGTGAGGAAGTCGGATTTTTGTGTTGCCCTTCGTCTCAGCTGCGTTGCTATTTGAGAGTCACTTCTTTCTCGCTCCAATGGGGTACCCGCGCAGGACTGCGGTGCATTGGAGAATAACTGTGTACAGGACACAAGAATCCACCTTTTAACGTTTGCAGCTTTGCCCGGTTTGGAGCCCCGAAAATATGCATAATGGGATATTTACTCGGTATACAAGGTAAACGCCGTTATCTTTTTTTTTTTCTATAAATGGTCGACCATTCAGGTTGGTGTGAGCAAGGCATGGGATTTTTCACTTATGTTCATGACTGGAAACCGTAAACGTAGGCACCAGAATCATGCTTTCGCTAGAAGGACTGTAATCATTTGCTCCAATTTCTTGAGTCAAGTTTTTGTTGTGGTTTAAAAATTGTTTCATGTTGTTATTGCTTTGTTCCACGAATGACAACACCGATTCTGCTGATGAGTGTCTGGACATTCCCGGTCTCTCAAGTTTGGCCGCCTCTTGAGACTCCAAAAGCTTTTTTTGCTGCAACAAAATTTCGTTCTGAAGCTTTAAATAGTTTTCGTGCTCGCTTTTATGATCCAGCGTAACACCAGCCTCCTCAGTTGTCTGCGGACTTACTTGAGAAGCACTGCCATCCAGATTTTGATCTGCAGTGGAACCTCCTGATTCAGATAATGGGCTTTTAGGCGTCACGGTTCCGGCATCAAAGCCACTATCGAAGGGGTTCTTATTGTGTTCGCTCGGAGACATGACTCTTGGCGTGAACATGCCATCAAGACTTTGGGGCTGTGCAGCCCCTTGAGTTGAGAGGAGATTGCTGAGGCTGATCTTCATCGACTTGACATTTTCAGACTTCTCTTTGGCTTCCAGATCCGAATCACTCTTGGTCTTGTTTCTATTAGCCATCTTATCCTCTATGAATTTAAACCGCTTCAAATGGTTGCAACCAAACTTGAGCAAGTCATGCAAATCAGTAGACCACTGCAAATAATCCTGCTCGGTCTTGCACTTGAACGTAAATTTCTGACTCAGGTTGGAAGTTTTGATCAAGACGAATTTGAAGTCATTGTCATTCTTAAGCTGAATACTATAATCATTCAAGTTATATGACTTGACCGGGGTATCATCGTGATCAATCACTCCTCCGAGTTTGCCTTTGCCCCTTTTTTTGGCGACAGGGGTTCCAGGCAGGGTTTTGGAACTTTTGTCTGAGTTGGTTTCAATTTTGAACTCGTGCAAGTAATTGCACGTTAAGACATAAAAGAATGACACATAAGACTTCAATAGCTTTTGCTTTTTGTAAATGTAGCCACAGCGCAAGCATTTGCTATGTACAGAATCGGAGAATGGAATCACCACGTCGTTGAATGATCTTATTGTTTTCTTGTCATTGCCCTCAACATCATAGTATGTATTCAAGAAGTTCTTGTTATGAGTCATGAAGAATTGCCAGTCATGGTCCAGAGTTTGAATTTTAGATTTCAATGTCACACCAAGATTGAATAAACAATTCTCAATAGATGAAATGTACACCGACTCTGCATTCAATACTTTGGTCAACTTCTCGGTCACAGAGTTCAAATCTTTTATGACATAATTGAGCAAGTCTTTTGAAATCGCTTGTAAGTTAACAAACAGTGCAAAGATATAGTTTTCGTGAATCAATTGGTTCTTGAGCTGGAAGTCCAACCCCAATTTGATGAGAAATGGGTCGTTTCTTGAAGCAGCAACATCTTCATCCTCCACTCCGTCATGTTGTCTGATGACTGGCTGTGGTGAGGAGTATGTATCGATAGACTTGCTGAAGTCTTTGATGGCATTCCCAGTCTTCGAAACCTCCTTGATTAAGGTAGTGTTTGCAAAAGATTCGTCTTTCAACAGAGACTTGATCTCTTTTATTTTGATGCCGAGATTCCTATGCAAGCTCTCGAGTTTGGGTATCATCTTGTGTGTAACTTCACGAACCAATTTCTCCTGAGCATTCCGGGTATGCATATGGTGGTTAATAAGGCAAGATGCGACGTTGTTGAATAGGGAGTCGTCAGGAAAGTATGTTGGATCCACGATCACATCCGGTTTCTGAGCCAACTTTGCTGCATTAATATGAGAAGACGAGCCATTGTTGCTGCTGGACTTAGGAGATGCAGTATGCTTGTTGTTGTGCATCATTGTGTTGTAGTTCTCAGACCTTAAGCTGGTTGAGCTGTTGTTTTTCTTATGAGCAAATGTCTGGTTCTTGAGGAAAGAAGAAGCCGACTTTGTCTTGGGCAATTGCGGTCTTTTCGAGTCTCCAGGGACTTGACCACTACCAGCCACACCCAATGTTTTGTTGCTTTCAGTTTTTGGGGTGGATGATGGGGTACTCAGTGGCGAAGAAGCATTCTGCTCCATATCAGCAAGGCACCTATAGGATAAGTCTCGGTTGCCCGGGAACTGGACACTTCCGATCAATTGCAAGTTCAAGTTCAGCTCAAACTCCTTGGCCATGACCAAATCTTTTAGGTACGAAATTAACGACGAGATGAAGTGCTTCCAAAGCTTGAAATATTTTAGCAAATGGGTTATAGGCCTGGCCTCATGTGTGGGAACATTGATGTAGAATGGGCTTCTCTTGTCGGAAGCTTGTAAAACGGATTTGGTAGTCATGATCCGGTGAAATGATACCAGTAAGAGAGTTGCCTCAGGATTCCTTAGGTGCCTTTGGACCACTAGCGGGTTATATGTAACTGGTGGTGATTAAAGGTATGGGAAGAGAAGTGGCAAGTGGCGAGTGGGAGTGTTTGCTTGAGCGATCAAGATGTACGCCGATTTATTTATAGGTCGAGACCAAAAAAAAAAAATAGTTTTTTCGCAAGTCGCCCTGTAAACTCGGCAATTACGGAGCTGTCCCCAGTTTTTTTTNCCAAAAAAAAAAAATAGTTTTTTCGCAAGTCGCCCTGTAAACTCGGCAATTACGGAGCTGTCCCCAGTTTTTTTTTTTTTTTGCACGCTTCTCTTTCGCAACATTTTTCACGGCTCCCTCCTTGACTTGGCAAATCATTGGACATAGTTTACGAGAATGATATAAACAGCGTAATGTGGTAACCTTGTTTAAGTCAGCGCCGAACTGCCACAGAAAAAAGGAGGCCCGCCAGGAGTCTACCCGCAAGGCGCGCTCACAGCCAAACTTGTTAAGCGCATACTTGCACCATGATCAACAATAGGCGAATTATAGGGGATGGAGAAAAAGGGCGTAGATGGTTCAAGCGTGACCTGCAGCAATGCTGTAAAAACCAAATCAAATTTTCTGATTGGGTAAAACCCCTATTGTTTCACATTTTCACGATCCGGTTTCGCCGTGGTATTTTGCCCAAAGTTGTTGTAACGGTGCGGAGCGGACTGATTAGCCCGTTTGCAGTGTTTTTTTCGTGTCCAAAGTTACTAAACTCCGTAACAAGCAGAAGGGGCGCGCAGCCAAAATTCTTCTGAGCATCGCCTTCTTTGCTCGGCGGCCTGTACTCCTGCTTCGTGTTCCCAATAATCTTCCACCTAAACCTCTTCCCGAGTGGCTGGAAGAGAAGCGGCAAAAATCTATAGGAGCCTAAATTTTTTTGCGACTTTTTGAGTTCTCAATTTCGCCTGCTGTTGATTGATTCACACAAATGGCGTCACATGGAAGGGGGGAGGGGGCGGTGATGAGCAAGTTGCCCCGCGGATGCTCTTTTCTATGCATCATGCTTGCCGTGCGCATTAAGGTGCATAAGAGTGCTCAAAGGACTAAGGCTCAGAGAGTATGCAAGGCTCCTCACTCTTCCAGGGCACCTTGGTGCTACTCAGTTCACGACTCCTTTTTCGGCAGGCCCAGGCACCTCAGCTAGGTGATGTGGTGTTCACTCACCATGAAGTACTTCTCACACCTAAAATCCAATTACGTCACCTTCCCTTCTCCGTGCAGCCCGAAACATGCATATCAGCCAGGTGTCATTTCGTCACCAAAATTGGCCGCTACAGCGAGTTCCCGATCATGATGGCAATCCCTGTCACTACCGTAATTGCCACTACCCCGGTACCACACGCAATACCTAGCGTAGGTGTAAGATTAAGTAACACTGGATATCTCTATCGCTATTCAAGTGGGTGTCTGAGGTTGATGTGTTACACTTGTAGTGAAGCCGGTTCAACGAGTGTACACTCCAAATGTTCTGCGCAGCAGAACCACCACTTGCGGCCTAGACAAGACTAGAGCCTTAAGATTGGCAAATAATTCCATCCTTTCGTAGTCCATAGCAAAGATATGCACCTAGTATGCAATTGTTTACACGGCTCCAATATTTTGCAAGTCCTGTCCAACGATATGCTGTTTCCCCTTCCTGGCGACTATAGACTAAGCAACCATGCTGTCCTTTCTGCTAGAACAAAATTGGGATCAAAGCTTTAATACCAAAACAGAAGCCATTGCTAGAAGAGTCTCCCATTTTGAATTCTAGACCCCTGGCATGTGCTTTGACGAGAATCTCTTGTCTTCCGAATACCTAAACAGTGCAATCCTTCAAGGTAATGACTCCAAAAATCTACCTTCTTCAGACTCCCTAGAAGATTATGTAGACCAGACATACACAGCACCGCAAACGCCGCCTTTCACGGAAGCAGATCTTCTCCAACAGCTGTATCAACAGCTACACACGACGCCGGTGACGACATACACCGTGTTCCATCAAACGCCGGTGTCCAATCGAAAACGATCGTTTGACCAGTTTGCAGACGAGTCCGACCTCAGTCAACCAAGTTTGTTTGACCAAGTGTCTCGACAGAACCCTTACTTGGTGCATAGGCTAGTGATGAAGACCATTCACATGGAGTTCGCCATTGAGGACCAGTACACTTCGGGAGCATCTCAGAGGAGCCATCTGATACGGATCCGAAAACGACGGAAGCCTCAGGAATGTGAGTGGAAACCCGAGTCCGTTTACAAATCGTACGTTGAATGCAAACCACCGTTCTTTGAAAAGAGTGACTATCAAGACTTCATCCCAAAATCATCATGTTTTGGCAAGATCAACATGCGAATCCCCAAGGCTTGGACCCGAAAACCGAACAAGCCAAAGAAACAAGCGACGCGAGAAACTTCACACTACAACACTGTGCCGGTGAGCGCCTATGGATTTAAAACCAAGAACCCTCCATCGCTGTTGAAGACAAACTCGCCTACGTTGGATGAGATATTAGCATTTGACTTTCTCTTCAACTAACTTATCTGCGCTCCCTCCCGCTCCAAAAGTTCTTTCTTGAGTACAGTTCCCCACCTATACCCCACGAGCTCGCGTTTAGAGCTCAAGACTCGGTGGCAAGGCACTAGAAGAGCAATACGGTTAGCTGAACATGCCCCACCCACCACGCGGGCCTGGCCGGGTCTCTCTAATGCCAAGGCTATTCGGTTGTATGTCGAGGTCTCCCCGGCAGGAAGGCACTTCTGCAAATGGTGCCATATTTGTTGGTGCAATTTGGTGCCAAAGATAAATGACAACTTTATCAAAGGGGCAATCGCCCCAAAGCATTTCGGGTGATTGAGCAAGTTCAAGATCTGGTCAAGAACTTGCTTAACGTGGCCGCTCTTGCAGTGCTCCTTCCCTGGCAGAAGGTAATAGCGTTTCCGGACGCGTACGAAGTCTTTTTTGACTACATCCACAAGAGTGCTCCACTTTCCTAAGGACAAGTAGAACACTACTCCTTCCTCGTTGGTGACAACCAAGGCATCGATGAGCTGCAGACTAACATACCAATAGAAGAGCTTGATCATTAGTAAGGGAGCAAATCGTCAAGCTCATCTAAATTTCGACGCGCGCGTCTTGGCGCCGCGAGACCCTGTGGGCGACTACTACTGGCTCCACCAATACACGAAGCCATGGGCGACTCATCATCAGTAGCCCCGGAAATTTTCTGGATCCATTGTAAGCTTCAAAAAAATTAACGGTTATGTGCACACCGTGCCCCACGTAGGTGGACCTCAATTTGGCTAGCACAGAACCCTGAGCCACCATTACGACCACATACTTTGGTATTTGGTAATTCTCTACTGATTCCTTGAGATGTGCATGAGTGCTGCAGTGTTAGTGAATGGTTCTAGTATAAATTGCCAACTTCATGTGGTGTTAGTTCATTTCAGTTGTGACCATTAGGCCACATCAGGATAATAACGCATTTTTAATAATCATTGTGGACATTGTTCAACATACCGTTATGAATTGAAGCCCTTGGTGAAAAAATTTAGGTTGGAAGGAAAAATTTTCGACGCTCGCTGCCTTCTCACGCACCATGAGTGCATCTTGGTGAACAAGTAAACATCTGTACACTTGGTCGGGTGCAGGATTCAAATGTATGGGTATAGAAAGACGCTTGATTAGGCAACTCTTGTTGTCATGGTCGGCAAAGAGTAAATGAGAAAGTGCCTTAATTCACAGCCGAAGTCTCTCTCAGGCTTCGACAGTCCCGCCCTCCATGAACTCCGTGAACCTGTGGAACCTCGCCCTCATTGGAGTGGCACCAAGCACACAGAGATTACAAATAGAGATACCAAGGGGAAATAGAGGGTGACCCATGCATTTTATCTTGTGCCATATTTAGTGAGTTTGTTGAGAGCAAATTGTGTCACCTTTCGGACCCGTCAGACTGTGTATGGTGACGCATAACACGTAAGAGCCTTGATTCGCAGTCGTGCACCTCTTACACGTAACACTGCACCCTTCGACTCATAGACTATCACCTTCATTCGGAATAACAATTGTAAATTACTAGTACTTGAAGCTCTTGGATAGTTCGTGTGTCCATTTTTGAAGCACGTCTATCTTGCCGATGGAAGAGGCGGTTGTGTTGTTTTCGGGAGGCCTAGGTGCCTCGTATTGTAGCGACGAGCCCAAAAGCCCCTGGGTGGTATTCTTGGAAGCTTCTTCATCCTCTTGGTTCACCTGAGCCCCAAGCTTCTCCTCTTGAATATGTTCTGAGATCACTTCTTCCTTCTGTGACAACAGAATGGCGGTTTTATGCGGTAGCAGACTAATCATATACTTATACCATTCCTGCTCATCGACTCGGGCGAGGGGCACATGAATGGAATTGCAAAAAAGCATCTCGTAGATGTTTGACGCCGCCTTTTTCTTGGCGTCCATTATTTCCTTTGGGCTGTCGTAGATATGAAGCGGTGCAGGCTCATCTGCAGGTAGTGCCTGGTCAACTGTCGCTGATTTCCATGGCCCTCTGTAATCAAGCCTGAAAAGAGTCTTTAAGCTGGATGTCACCATTTGCGAGTCAAGTGCCACTGGGAAAAAAGACTTATCATCGCCACACTCAATGTATCGCTCCGAAAAATTTGTTTTTATGTTAGGGCCGCTTCCATTATTCACCATTATAATTAAAAGCTTCTCTAACTCACCATCGTTTTTTAAATAAAGTCGCTCGATCAAGTAGTCGAAGCCAACAGTCTTGTACGCTCGAACAAGTGTGAGAAGGACTCTAACCTTGAGGTTATGTAGAATTTGTTCTTGGGCTTGAAGAAATACGGCATCATTGGAAAGCGGGTCGTTCGTTTCACGCATTAAAATAATCATCTCAAGAAAGTACTTCAAGTCTTGGTTCTCATAAGCACTTATCAACTGGATTAAATTCTGAAACTCGGCGAGCTGTGAATACGACTGGGTTTCTTGCGACTCGAACGGATTGACTTCGCTCTCAATCAACAAGGAGCACAATGCGAGGTACTTGAGCACTTTGTTCTTCGACAAGGAGCCAGCTTCATCATAGTTTTTAAAGCACTCAAAAAACTCCACTCTTGATCGGTCATAGTTTTTGCGAAAAAACTGCACGGTGGCACCACATTCTCGAATCACTCCCATAACTCTGGGATGAATGATAGCTGGAGCCAACTTCAAGCTGCGCCTATGGAGCTGACTTAATTCAGCAAGACTGCCACCACTTCTCATGACACACGTTATCTCGGCTGCGATCACATCTAGAGCGTACGAGTTACGGATCAGTTCCGATACACTATCGAGTGTTTCGTTGATTTCCCTTGTTAGCTCTTTGCAGGTCTCAATATCACCAATCGTTAAAAGATTGTTAAGTCTGTTGATATTGATTCGAAGCCAAAGACGTTTACCTGATGCCCCGGATACCATAAAGTCTTGCAAGTGGCTGATGATGACATCGTACATTTCCAGCACGAACGTCTGGTTGCTGGACATGGAGTACCTGCTGATGAGCTTGCTAATAGATTCTTCTGCATAATTCCCGTTTAATTTGGGCGAGATGCTCACTAGTCTTCCCAAATTTTCTAGCGCCCTGTCGTAGTCTTTTTGCTTATAATATATCTTAAGCTGCTGCTTGTAACTCCGAAATTTCCATTCCGTAGCATCTGCATCATCGAAATATGTCACTTTCTCGAAAGTTTTCAAGGCATCCTCGACCGATCCATCTTTTAAGCTCTTTGCGTGATAATAAAGGTTCTCCTTCACCGTGTTAGTATCATATTTGAGCTTCTTCAAGTAGTACACATACCGCCGAATCTGACTCCTCTTCATTTGGGCTAGCCACGTCATTACCGTCTTCGTCCTCAAACTCAAATTCATAAGATTCCTCCGAGAAGAACTCCAGTTCTTCGGACATGATGTGTCGTGTAATCTGGGGTCAAATCTGATCCGCGAGGCCTTCACTACCGCGTGTATGCAGAAGCAGGTGTTTTAGGTGCGTTAAAACATTACCGCGTATATCTGACAGATACTACGGTCTTCTAATGCATTGGGGTTTTGAGTACAATAACCTACCTCCTTTTAGCCCCTGGTATGCTTGAAACTTTTCTACATGACTTTCAACCTCTGGCAAATCATGTTTTGGAGTTGAAGGCTGAACCCGATCTACTGCCACGTTTCTTGACGCTGCTGCTCATTCTCGCGTATGGCAAGGTGCAATGTTGGGAAGGTTTTATCCGAACAATGATTTTAAAACAATGCAAACCAGAGTAACTACATGGCTCGAACCATATTGGCAGAACTAACCATATAAACCATTCAAGAAGTTTCATACTCCGTCCTATTTTTTCGAACCGAAGGACGTAATGTTTCGCCCAGACTCTAGTTAAATTTCATCAGCTTGAAGCTTTACATCTGAAAGCTTGCCTCATGTTCAACATTAGGGACTTTTGCATTACCAATCAAGGGTCAAACCAGAGGGAACTGGGGTTACCTTGCTATCCTGTGTAAACCTTGTTATGTGTGCACGAACCTTTTTGCATAATTAACATGTTTAATTTCGCCACTATGGTTTGTATTGCTTTACCGCGCTGCTTCAAACCATTTCGTTTTGTTGATATGATATCAAAATCACTGATGATGATGATGACGCGTCGATTACAGACTACGGAATCTATAAACGTGGGGCCTGGAGAAAACCGCTACTGCGAAGCAGTTTTGGTTGAAAAACTTCAGGGAGAACAGGGTAAGACTTGGTTATTAGGCTATGCAATGGTGCACCAGTGTTCTGGTGACTTAAGATATGACCAGCGGCCCTCTGGACTGACAGGCGTGCTATAAATATGAGACATGACCAACAGAAGAAGTTCAAAAATACAAGCTATCACCAAGGTCGTTCACCACTGCGCGGTTCTCCGAGAAAGCGATATTTCTTTGAAAATGTCGTAGAGATAGCTTTCACCGATCCCCGGCATCTCCAGAGAGAATCTGGATTTTTTGGATATTCTTATCTTCGATAAACATTTCAAGCCCTCCTCCTTACACGGAAAGCGACGCTACCAAAAGTGTCGTGCATACACGGCCTCGTCATGTCCATCATGCCCCTTATCGAACGGGCCGACCGCGTGCGGAACTAACAAGATGAAATCTATATTGGCAAAAAGGGCTGGTTTTTTAAACGAAGCCTCACTGACCGTCATCATCGTCATTTGCTCGCACTAAAGCATCTGACCATATGTAAATGTATGAATTTGAACAGGTATACTCATAAGCTAAAGCAGGGTAAGAGTAAACGAATCAGTTTAGCAATTTCAGACCTCCGCGCATGTTTCTTTGCAAATTTTTCGGGTCTGAGTTGGCTCGTATGGCGCAGTGGTAGCGCAGCAGATTGCAAATCTGTTGGTCCTTAGTTCGAACCTGAGTGCGAGCTTCTTTTTTGATTTTTCTTTTAAAAATCACCTTTTTTTTTGGAAAGAGAGAAGCTTTAATTTAATGTACTGTTTAATGACACTTTTACTTTGTCCTGTAATTCACCTATACAATTTCGACGTTGTACAAAACAAATGGCTCATAATCAGAATCGACCAAAGATGCATATTCATTCAACTGGCTGTTCTCAGAAGAAGCCTCACCACCCAAGTAACCGAATTTGGTAATTAACTCTTTCTTGGCCTTGGAAAGACTGCTAGAATTGTCAAATTTGATGGCGTACGAATCAAATTGGGGAGGTAAGCCGTATCTTAACACAGACTCAACATACACGCGGATAGCCTTTATGTGGAACCAGCCAGAGAATATCTCGGAATACGCAGTTTTTGCCAAGCGGGTCAAATCGTTCTTCGATTTAGACTCTGTAGCCTTGGACACGTCGAATTCTTTTCTCAATTCGTTCATGGTTTCTTCAGAGTATACAAAATCCGTCCTAGGTTGCCACTTGTGTTCTCTGCTGGCAGATATAAATTCATGTTGATATTTCTTGAACAAAGTCACCGAGAATAGAATGAATTCGCTGTCTTTTGCAAGCACTTCAGCACTTCGAGGAATCACAAATTGGGTGAGAGTTTCATAGGAGTTCTTGAAGTCATTTTCCAATGCCTTGGGGACGGCAACTAAAACGGTACACAAATGTTCAGAGTCCAAAACGAAGTGCTCTGGGCGCACAATCTCATGTAAAGACTTAATAGACAAGTCGCCATTCTTCTTTCTGTCAGCGGCCAAAAAGTTAGACCTAGCGGTCTGGTAGCTTTGGTAAGTTTGTCTCACATCATTGTCTAAGGAAAGGGCATCATTGCTAATGATGTCCACTAAGTCTTTGATAGATTTGTCCAATCTGTATTTGGAAGTGTTCCATGAGAAGTTCTCAACGAAAGCCGACACGGGCTTGTTGTTAACAACACGAAAATCAGACCGCAGTTGATTAGACTCAACAGAATCTATGATATCTGCAACCTTTGCTACCGACGAATTCAAAGTGGAATCCAATTTGTTAAGCTCCTCGGATATCTGCACCAACGAATCTAATGTCTTGATTTGAAAGTCAGGCAACTTGAATTCGCTTAGAGGCTGTTTGCCGTTCAACAATTGACGCTCTAAGAAAGGGTAAGCATTGGCAGACTCTGGAAAAGAGACCAAAAGGTATTGAAGTGTGGATCCCATCTTGAGCCAAAGTGCGGTTGATTGTCCGCTTGGGAGTCGAGGATTATTTATCGCGACGATGTACGGGTTCTTGCGTGGCCGTTAACGAGAGCTGGTATTTACCTCGCTCCTACGAGAGAACCAGCGCTGTGTCTGAGCTTACTTTTAAATAGAGTTGGGGACTTTCTGGAAGACTGAAGACCGTCGATAATATTCTTGGACTGTGGAATACAATTGCAATTTTTGGAAAAAGTTCCTAGTAAAAGAATGCTTGGGCTCGAAAATTCCACCATGTGCTGATTCTGTAAAAATCAGGCACGCTGAAAGCCTGTGAATACATAAAAGCATCAGCAACCACGGTTTGTCCCCATTTTGTGGCGGACTCGTATGCACAATATTTTGATAGAGGTTAGACAAGGCCGCTCGCATCTCATGGAATCCTGCATTTCTCCCGCGATGGCACGAACATTTTTTCAGCTACATAACGTATCTTGCAAGCACACTCAGAAGCAATGGCTGATTCGCTTGAAGTATGTTTCTTTATGGACTTTGAACCTCGCAGGTGAATGTGTTGCCCAGGCATGTTTTCTGTCTAGTCAACCATGTACTAATTCTTCTAGGAAAGATTGAAGATACATTCCAATGCCTTTGATGGATTATTATCTTTAATCCCCGCCAAACATCTCTACGATGACGCCACGAAGGACCAATGGCAACAAAAGAAGAAATCCAAAAAGGAGGCAATCGAGGCGAGACGCGCCAAGTTGGACCCAGATGCCATTAACGCAGACTCATACAACAATGCGGGCGCCAGTGCTAAAGATGTTATGGACAACAGAGCCAAGACTGCTAAATCAGTGTCACTCCCCGGAAAACGTGCCGACAATCAGAATGATGAGAGCGGATCTGCCAGCCCGCCGCCCAAGAAGAAGGCCTCACCCAAAAAGGATGTTTCTATTGGTGAACACGAAGACCAACAGCCCAGCATGCAAGCATCCGGGCAGGCAACACATTCGGCTCGCACTAGCAACGATCCGGAGTCGAATCCTGTGAAAACGCAAAGAAGTATTAAGGATGTGTCCAAAAAAGCGCTCACACCAGAAGAGCAAGAATTGAAGAATAGGCGGAGAACTGAGATGAAAGAAAAGCTAGCCAAGAAGATTGAACTAATGAGAGAGAAAAGGAAAGCTCCGGGAACGAAATTAGGTGGCCCCGTGAAATCCAGAGAGCAGATGTTGGCCGAGAGAAAGAGCAGAGAAGAGCATAAGAGACGCGAGAAGCTCAAGCGCAAACAGGAGCGAGAGGATAGTGACAAGTCCGACGATGATGACAATGATGAAGAAGAAAGCTTCGACGAAGACGAAAACGAAGAAGGCGTTCTTTTCGGAACCATCCAGTTTAAGGATGGTACGCGCATGACCTCCGACTTGCAAAATATAAGAAGTGGCGTTGACCGCAAGAAGAAGAAGGGGCCCGCAAATAAAGATATCAAGGCACATTTATTGAAACTCGAGGCCAAGCGCAAAAAGTTGGAGAACTTATCTCCAGAGGAGAGAAAGGCACAGGAGAAGCAAGAGCAGTGGAAGAGTCTCATGAACCAAGCTGAGGGCATCAAGGTCAAAGATAGTGAAAAACTTTTGAAAAAGTCGTTGAAAAGAAAAGAGAAGCAGAAGCTTAAGAGCGAAATTGAGTGGAGGGACAGAAAGCAGAACGTCAAAGATACCATCAGTGCTCGTCAAAAGAGAAGAGAAGCCAACTTGAAGTCCCGAAGAGAAAATAAGGGTAAGAAAAGCAAGAATATCCCCAAGTTACGGCTGTTCACGGGAACAGTACTGAAGCCTGGTAAAGGAGGTGTAAAAGACCGTCAGAAAAGAGCAGGGTTCGAGGGCAACGCGAAGTCCAAAGGTAAAGGAAAGCTGGGTAAATAGTCTGTAATATAAAACCAAATACTCGGAAGTCGCTAAGCATTTCCGCAACCATGCTTGTAACTCTCAATGTGCAAGAGCACGGATTGTCGCGCGCATCTTCACAAGAGATTGCAGTGCGCAGACCTGCAGATACTCGCTGCCGCAGCTTGAAGCCAGAACTTGCTCAGTTAGCACATTTTTAATTTTCATTGATTCTCGACCAGTACCATAATGTCTGCTCTTCCACCACAAATCACCAACATTTTGTCCTCGATCGACCGCGTATGTATATGAATAAGTAATTGCTTTGCTTCGGGAAAACTTTTTTACTGACATCGAAAGTCCACATCAGGGATCCATGTTTTTAGAGTGTTTGAGCAACAGACCGGGTTGCCCAGATCATACGCTGTCTTAGGAGGCCTCGCTGTCTATTTCTTGATGATCTTCTTGAACATCGGAGGAGTTGGCCAATTGTTGTCTAACATTGCCGGTTTCGTCATCCCAGGCTACTACTCTTTAGTGGCCTTGGAGACCACCACTACCGCTGACGATACTGCATTGTTGACCTACTGGGTTGTCTTTGCCTTCTTGAACGTCATTGAGTTCTGGTCTCGCACAATTTTGTACTGGGTGCCATTTTATTTCTTGTTTAAGACCATGTTCTTGGTGTACATTGGTGTTCCAGCCTTTGGAGGTGCCCAATTGGTTTACAACTCCGTGATCAAGCCGATTTCTCAAACATACATTGTTAAGAGCAAGTCTGGTTCGAAGACCGTGGACCAAGCTGCTGAGGCCGTCTCCTCGTCTGTTGAATTGTAATGGTTGAATTTACATATTAGTTCAATGACAGTTGTATAGCTCACGATATGTAGTTTCAGTCCAACTTTGCTTGCATCCAGCCCAAAGGTAGACGAAGTCTCATAATGTCTTGCTGAAACCTGCGTAGTCAAATTGGTCTTCACAGGGTGTCATATTGACACTGTATTTTACCTTGACTCTGAGTTTGACCTTCGATCCTTCTTTGCCCTCGACCTTCAAAAGTTGTTTAATGACATCTTTTCCAACCAACAGATCTGTACCGGAGGTGGTTACGATCGTTAGTTTCTGTGTCTTGGGCACCGCAATGAGAAGTTGAACGTTCTCGATCTGTTCGCTTGGCGAACTTGATGTAATATTCACTTCCACACTTGCCCTTCCTGCACCGAATGTGAGGGGAGTGAAGGAAATTTTCAAGTGCCCGTTCGTAAACACCTCTATGCTATTAAAATTGGTGGATTCTGCCTTCAGGGCGCTATCAGAACTTCCTTGAAATAAATCACTCAATAGATCCTGGTTTTGAACACCGGCACCTGGCAAGGGTTTCGACCTGCTCGCGCCTTCAAAGAGGTCGGATAAAAGGTCGCTGTTCGTTTTCTGATTGGTAGTGTTAATCGATCCGGGCAGTTCCTCAAGAAGGTCAAGTAGGTCATCAGGGCCGTTGATCACTTGGGATGAGCCGCTTTGTGCAGCGATTTTTGGCTTGGGCTTGCCTTGCAAGCTGATGCCCTCCATTTCTTTCACTGGAGGGGCTGGCATTCGAGATAATAAGCCTTGCCTCAACTTAATGTCTTGCCCGAGAATTTGCTGGTATTCTATGGCACGCGTTTGTATCTCAAGATTTGTATCGTATGTTTTTGAGTTGATGATCAAGCGTAAACGTTCAATACACTTTGAGTCAGACAATTTAACAGATAACTTGATCAACGCTGTCAAAATGTAGGTGACAAGGTGCACTGTTTCCGAGTCGGAAAATGTGGTATTGTTGATAAAAGCGTCGATCAAATCCAAAAGCGTTGCCTCTTTGATTGTATCAGACTTCCCGTTGACTTGTGCACCAGTGTTTAAAACCAAATCAGCATATTCGCCGGAACACCATACTGTCACCAATGCTAAACCATATTGAGTGTGATCTTCCATACTAGATTGTATCAACTTGCTGACAACATGCCTTTTCAAATCATTGTCACTGCATCTCATTACCAAAGATAAAGTATTAGAGATCATATCTGGAGTCACAAAATTTCCAGCGAGCTTCAACATGCGAACCAATGTGTCGAAGTGCCACTTCTCATTTGGCGAATATTTCCCAGCCGCGATCGCTAACTGCGATGAAACGTAGACTTTCAAGTCGCTATCGGGGCATGCCTCTAAAAATGATAAAATCTCACGCATCAACACACGGATGTTTTGTTCGTTAATGATTGCAAACGTTAGTTCCAATGCCCTGCGTCTGATTGAAATGTCTCCATCTGCCAAACAACTCACTATGGTACTTCTATGTCTCTGAACTGCTAGGGGTTCGTACTCAACGACGGTGAGAAGCATCTCAAGTGCAACGTACCGAGTGTTGTTGTCCTTTATCTGTAAGAACTTCCCGAGCAAGTTGACACCCAAGACCCTCAAGGATTGGTCCGACTCGATTGCAAAGATTGTCTTCACGCACTCGTATAAGATGGCGTGTGCGGCGTTCTTACCCGTGTCTAAGTTCAGAGCTACCTGGGTCAAGATGTCGTTGAAATCCTCCAAGTTTTTTGGGGTACAGTTTTCGTCTGTGCCAAGTGTCCTCAAAGTGGAAACGAGCGAGACCTGTAAGAATGGATCTGTTACACCAGACACATCGTAGTCAGGCAAGTATCCAGCAGAAATCACCCGCTTCAAGTGGGCAATAAACCTGGGCATCATTTTCGCGAGAGCTGTACGGTATTCAGGGCTATGGGTGTAGATGGACTGAGTCAAGTGGCAAGTTGCCATCAAAATCAGCGGAGTCTTGTCATTGATAAGATTGGAAAGCTTTGGTGTGAATACCTCACTCAAGTCTGGATCTCTTTCCACCAACTTGGCCGAAACAAGTACGGCTTTTTTCTTTAAGTACACGGAATTATTTGTGTCCAAAATTCTGTTGACATTGGCATACAAGTCACGAGCGAGTTCAGGAGAAGCGATATTTCCCAAGCAAGTCAAGGCCAATCCTACAATAAACGGGTTGGGATGTTGCATGTCATTGTCCAACGAATTGGTCAAAAGGGTCAAGACCTCTTGGTTTTCATCCAATAGAAGCATCGAGGCCAAGTAGCCCAATCTCTTGTCAGCAAAACGGGGAGATGCTAGTAACTTGATGCACTCAACTTGCCCAAAGTGAGTCTTTTCGCCAATGATGTAGAGGTACAACAACTTGGAGATGTTGACCCGTCTTGTATTTTGGTCTAAGTTTGGGTCCCGGAAGGATGTTCTGAGCGCCGCACTTTCTTTGCGGACCACCGTACGCTCATCTGCAATGGTCTTTGCTTTTCTCACTGCCTTCACAAACAGTTTAAGGGATCCCATTGTGGAGAGTTGGCGTTGGAATGTGCTCGCGTACAGCTCAAGTGCATGTAGCCCGGTCGTGCGCTATGCAAAAAAAACTTGGCAGTGCTAACATGAATTAAGAGGGTGGGTCAATGGAACCTAGCTCTTTCGTTCGATATCACTAGTCCTCTTCCAGAAAAAGCAGCTTTTAGAAGGTTTTTCGGTTTTGAAATGCGATGGAATGCCTCCTGGCATCTCCTTAGGGACATTAAGGGAAAGTTCGCAACTTTTGTTCTCTAGGTAGGAAGTTTGACAAAAGCCACGAATCCTCGAAACTATAAAAAACCAGAAGATCGAATGCTTGTACAAGTCGTTCTTACCAGAATCACATCAAAGCCCAAAAACTATAAAAAATACTGATGATTCCATAGTCACTTTGGGGCTCGTTTGATGTTGCATCGCTCGCAGCCCTGTCGCGCAACAACATCTCCACAAGACAGTACCCCTTGACTACATAAATGATGCTAGATCCAACCGCCAAAGTGAATATCATCACGTCCAAGGGAGAAATCACCGTCGAATTGTATGCAAAAGAGCTACCGAAACTGTGCAGGGCGTTTCTTCAGAACTGTGTGTCTAAAAGATATAATGGGTTAAGGTTCGATATCGTTGGTGCGTCATTTATTCAGCTGCAGAAAGTCGGGGCGGACTCACAGATTCCCATTGAATCACACTCGAGACTCAAATTTGAAGGCCGGGGCTGTGTGGGCCTTCTAAGTCACGACGAGATGCGATTCTCGAGCGCAGACGGGTTTTTTATTGCCTTAAAGCCACCCAGTGAACTACACACGAAGCACGTGTACATTGGGAAAGTTGTAGGTGACTCCATTTACAGTGTTCTTAAAATTGCAGATGCTGAGAAGAAGCAAGGGACAGATGAGCCGATGTATCCAGTTGATATCGTGGACACAGTGGTGCTGTCACCATATTTCCAAGATCTTATACCCCTTGATTCAGTCCACGAAGCTAACTCGCAGAAGAAGAAGAAGCAAAAGAAATCTTTGAAACTAGATTTTGGGGATGACGATTCAGAAAATACAGTCGGGTTTCAAATGAAATCAGCGCATGAGACTTTGAATCGACGCAAACCGGCGTCTGCCTCAGAGACACAGGAACAACCTATGAAGGTTGTCCAGGGTAGGCATGACTCACCCGATGAAAGGCACAAAGTTTATCTAGACTTATCGGACGATAATCTCGATGCTGAAGCACTCGAGAAACACATCTACAATCCTATTTGAAAACTGTGTACTGCAGATTGGCGCTATATATGTTAGTCCTCACAAATAAACCCGGGTACGTCTCTATTATTATTGGGCAATGAAAGGCATTCATCCTGATCGTACTTGGCACCATCCCGAAACCAAGGATGCGCCAAAAGGGAACCACAGTCGTAACGTTGGTTAAGGTCGTACTCCAAACACTTCATCACAAGGTCGATCACTAATTTCATTTCGTCATCTTCAACATCAAACTTGTATTTATCTGCAAGCACACTGTGGAGTGACCAAAACTTCATGTTTGAAATGCTTCTCATGGACTTTGCATCCTTAAAATAGCATGGGTATAGCTCACAGTCGTGAAGATAGCTCTCAGAAGGGAAGGTGCCCACCAACTCTATGATCTGTGCCATGTGGTCCTCGTCTTTGCAGAAAGTCTCTCCATCCTTTGGATCGAACAAATAGTCACCAGTGAGTAGTTCGAAGATCAAGCAACCAGTAGACCAGACGTCAGCCAGCGAACCCCAGGACTTGTACTTGAGAATGATTTCGGGAGCACGATATTGGCGAGTCTGAATATGATTTGTGAAGTGATAGTTGCTATATGTAGCATTTCCCAAATCTGCCAATTTGACGTTGATTATATCCTTATTGCCATCGCATCCCTCCAGTAATGGTTCCGATGGTAGCACCTGAAAGCTCCCCTTGGGCCGGAACTTAGAATGTAGATGTTTGGGCACTCTTTCTTGCTTAACAAGAATATTTTCCGGTTTGATATCTGTGTGAATGATTCCTGCTTGATGCATGCGATGCAACGATGTAAGGATTTGTTTGACCACCAGTTTTAGCTCGGCAAGAGGGAGAAGGGTGGGGCGGAACTTCGCTGATGGCTTTGGCGGTTTCTGTGTCCGGTACTTGTAAATGAGCTGTAACAAGTTCTCTCCCATTAGCTCGAAGACCATGGCTACATGAATTCCGTTAGGCCCGCTGACCTGGAAGTCATCTATAAG
Source organism: Metschnikowia bowlesiae (assembly GCA_002370295.1). Taxonomy (NCBI): domain Eukaryota; kingdom Fungi; phylum Ascomycota; class Pichiomycetes; order Serinales; family Metschnikowiaceae; genus Metschnikowia; species Metschnikowia bowlesiae. The sequence goes on along the minus strand of NLAK01000027.1, from coordinate 101,178 downwards.
GTGGATAATTCCTGGGTCGCCACGCGTGCTTTTCTTGGATGACTGAAGGTCATCATCGTCATCGCCTTGGAGGTTTTTGAGAATGGATAATTCGTCACGCGCTGCGTCGGTGTAGTTTCTGCCCAGTTTGACGATTTTGATAGCCAGATATTGGCCACTCATAAGGGATTTGCTAAGCCACACAGTAGAGTAGTGGCCCCAGCCGAGTTTTCGGATAACCTGGTAGTGATTAAGGTCAGACCTGAAGGTGTCACCAAGCTTGACCGGGTGGTAACCTCCGAACTGGTAGTCGCTCTCTGGCTCCTCCAACTTCGCATCGTATGGGATGGCGCCGGTAACCAGTTCCGCATCCGCAGCACCATGCTCGAAGACACAGCTGGAACTTCGGTGTAGGAGGTCCAGCTCTTCACATTCGAGAGCAGATGTCATCTCACTGTTCAGCAACGAGATGCACTCTGTGCGGAAGTTAGCGTAGTGTTCGCTACAGTCGTCGGAGAGATCAGCGCCCTGAACGGTTTCCGAAGAATGGTAAAAGGAGATGTTATTACCTGGCAGCGAAAAAATGGAAGAGTTCTGCTGGCTGGAGGTATTGTTTTGGGACTCCATGGAACTATCCCGGATGCCGTTGATGTGTATCTGAATATCCTCGGGGCTATCAACTATAGGATCCATGTGTTTCCTGCGAGCCATTTTTCTTTTAAGAAGGCCACCCAAGTTGGACTTTATGGCGCTGAAATTGATGGCCGGTGTTGGCTGCTGCTTTCTGTTAAGGGTCATCATTTTGGCGAGTGGAGCTCCAGGGGATCAGGTAGCAAAATTTGAAAGCGCATATATAAGGATCAAGAGAACGCAGTTCAGAGCAATATTGTTCACAGCTATGAGCGAAAGGCCTAGCAGGGCGGCAGGTTTGTGTAGAAAATCGGAAGTTGTGTGATACAGTGTCTTTGAAATAATGATTAGCGGATCTGTGGAGGAGGCATATACTCCGCATATTTAGGTCCAAGATTAGGCGTGCATGGGGAAAAAGTATTATCTCCAGTGAGGTTCGGAGTCCGCTGCGCGCAGCGCGAATAGTTTTTTTTTGGGTAATTGGGCCCGCGCTACGAACCTCATGCAGGAGCGTTAATACAACCACGCCCACAAATTGCTTCATCCACAGCTCCTGGGCACGTGACGTTGCCTTGCTGCTCGGTCTTTTGGCTTTTCCCGGAATCGCCGCGCGGTTGCATTTTCGGCAAAACCCGGAGTGAGATGTCGTCATCCCGTACCCCACTGAATAGCCAACACAAGCGCATGCAGCGGAAGATGTAACATGCACTTTTGAATCGGAATATCCGGCATTGTTCCCCGCTTGGTTGAACCCATCGACAAACAATAAGTGGTGCCGGTTACTCCTCTGGTCCATAGTTGCCGTATTTACAAGGGGTTTCATTGCCGGGGCTTGCAGATTACCCCAGTGGCGAGCGTGCGCTGTCAGATGGTCATGGGCCCCTTCTTCGTGCGCATACCCTGATGCTGCACAACCTAGAACAGCAGTTTTGCCCACAACCGAAGCTGTGGTGCTATCAACGTTTCAATGTACCTAGGTTGCTACAGGAGCCGCGAGACATGACGGTCATCCACTAGTCAGGAATTAAGAGGGGAGCGCATCGTGCATCCGTTCCCCATTTTGATGGTATTGCATCTTCTTTCACCTGCAAGTGAGAACAGCGACCAATCGTTCTCGTTCTCCCCAGTGATCATTGCGTGAGAGTATTGGGTTTGTTTCGAAGTTCCACGCGCACGTGGTCTTGGCCATGTTTGAACACATGTACCGTCTGCCTCAACGTCAAGCAAGCGGGCCCCACATACTCTGATATAGCCAGCGTGACTAGTCAGTCTACGGGTCAATATTCTCAATCTTTGGGGTTTACTTAAAATAAAGGGTATTTGTCACTTCATATATGTATATACAATAATCGCCGCTTCTTTTTGGCCGTCACAACAGGCTTGTTCCAGATACTTGAATGCATAAGGATCATGCAGCTCTGTAGCATCCACCAAACCCCCTGTTCTGCAAGTCATTTTAACACCTACCACGAGGCTTTGACCACGCCGGGGATCTGGCCTGCGCGTGCTCTCTCCCTGAATGCAGTTCTGTTCAACTTGAAGTCTGAGATCACAGACCTCGAATGACCTGAGGCAACGCACCTATCTCTGATTTGGGTGATGGAGGTGTACTTGGGCATGGCAGCTAGTTGCAACTGGGCCTGCAATCTGGCTCTGGAAGGAAGCTGGGTGTTTCTAGCAATATACTTTAAGGCCTTTCTAGCCACCTCATGCTCTTCAAATTGTAATCGCTTGAACTGGTCTTTTATGACTCTTCCATTCAAGTACGAATGCTTGGGGAGCTCGAACTTCACTGGAAATCTGAAGGGCATGACGTCGCGGTGAGTACGGAGGACCACTTCACTTGAGAATTTTCCCGGCGGCGCATCCGTACACCAAGTGATTCTTGGCCCCAGAAGATGCCCGGTGCCCGCGCCGCCACAGCAGCTGGGATGGCAATTCAAAAAGCAGCTAAATCGGCAAACGATGCAAACATGTCTAGGAAATTCGCCTTTTGTTCGAGGCTGGCCCAAATAGGTTGAGCAGGGAATACCATTTTCAACTGAGAGGGCTGCTGAGTCCAGCGCAGGGCAGACACGCATACTAAATTAGTCTCCATGCGAAAATGGAAAATACCCTGCCAGTACTAAGCCTAAAGTTACCTCTATGCCTATAGTTCCCTTTATTATAGCTGACCTACCACCTTCCCAAAAAAACGTCTTTGCAAATGTTCATGGCAACAGCAGTCGTGATTTTCCTAGGCACAGTTATTGCATCTCAAGCATCCCAGATACTAGAAGGCTTAAACCCTGGCAAAGCGGACCGGTTAGAAGATGTCTCCTACGAAATGCTCCAGGAGTACAATTTCGTTCTCTTGACGGGACAAAACGCCTTCCTTACGTCCAGACTAAGTTTTGGGACCGACTCCCTAGAGCTGCTTGCTCTTGCAGATAATAGCACCGAACCGGTCGATGCGCTAGAGGATTTCTTCGCCCACGTTGAGTACCTTCCGGATCAGGTCAACAGCTACGAGTCCGAGCCGGTGAATGTTCAGGGTTGCTTTGACAACACCTACAGCTCCACCACGAGCTTAGTGGCTAAGACCTACGGAACCATTTCTGTTAACGTTACGGGCCCGCGTGCATTCATACAGATTCTTGGCACACTGCTCGGAGTTCTGATGAAGAGGATCAATGATGAGTCCCGCGAAGAAAAGCTTACTTGCGCCGTTGGCCCGGGCGAGCGGTTGCAGTTGCAGATGTCAACTATAAGGACCAAGGTGTTTTTGACGAGGCAACGAATGCTAAGATTTGAAGATGGAGTCTTGAGCGATGTTGATCTGAGCCCCTGGCAGGACCTCGACGACCTGGAAGCCTTGGAGTTTTCCTCGGAAGTAGTGATGTGTGTTACCGACGAGAAGTATCTACTGTGTTAACCGAAATAATTGCAGGGCTTGGGCTGCATTTCGAACCCCACTACTCTAGGGAGATGTACATATTGCATACATAAAGAATAATAACTAAACGTTTGAAAAGCATTCACTAAAAGCTTGGGCCAAGTTGGTGCTGGTTTTTGGCAGTAGCTCGAACAGGCCGAACGGTGTATCACTTTATGCTTATACACGGAATTCCTACACACTCCCGGGAGTCTTGTCATCACTCATGAAAAACTTGTATTGTTATCGTCGGCATCTTTCACCCAGTTAAACAAGGTTTGTAGATGGCGGCAGGACTTCCAACTTCTGAATATCCAAATAGTAGTATCTTCCGGACCGCGCATATTCTGGGGCCACTGCACTGCATCGAACTGCACTAAACTTAAGCCAAACCGCATAAGATAGGGGTTTGATAAGTGTGGTGGCTTGCATCTGGTAATACACATAGAAGAAGTGCATAAGACAGCTAAAGATTTGATTCGAGGAGCGAGGTCCATACTCGGCCCTGTCCGTTCCGCCAAGCGGTTCAACCGTGGGTATAGTTGCCTCATGGGTACGAAGCAAATGTGGTGGCCAGGTTACCGAAGTGAAGCATGGTTCTGTAGCATTTGAATACGGAAGCTCACCTCCAATCAGTTCAAATTCTTTTCGGGATGGTCCGTATACTTTGCGACGGCACGTCCGCCTCTTTCGCGGTTGCATTGGTAGGGAGGCAGTTGCATGGTGGCATGTTTCTTCTTTTAGCGACAAAACCTGGCAGGGTGGGCGGGCTGGCTGCAAGTGTGGGGGCCACGTGCATTGCAATGGAATTGACCTTATCGTACGATTCGGCATAGGATGGTCTGAATCTTCTTGTATGGCTGTACTTAGGATGGCCTTGCCGGCTTCCATGATGGCGAGTGCGAGGCTTATGGAGTCGTTGCTGCTAACGCTATGCGTGAGGAATATCATTGGCCAGAACGGGTGTGGATCTATTGCTGGACGCTGTCATAGGTTGCCAAGCCGAATATGCGGGCATCCTCTGCATCGCGAGGTTGAAGCCACAGGAATTCGGGACACCGGGAGGTGTTCAATCCAGGCGCTAGCATCCCCGTCTAGAGTTGGCTCAAGTAGCACGCGTTCTTGCGCAAGTTCGCCATTGATGCGTGCTTAATCATCTGCAGCACCCGTTGATGACTCTGGGAACACGTTCGCCTTAGTGCATAGGCAAGGCATTAGTGTAGAGCGTTGCCGTCGTATTTGAGCCACTGCTTAGTATAAACCGTCATGATACCCACTTTGCTGGTCACAGCTTCTAAGTTCTAGCTTTCGTTTATGGTCGCCTGGGCGGTTACAGCCGATTCATTGACATTATATTTCTTCATAATCGAACCTTCATTGGTAAGACCCTAGGCTTCCTTTCATACGCTTCATGCGGGTCCGCTCCTTTTTTGTCAGGGCGGCTCTCATAGCCCAATTGGAACGAAGCATAGGCGTTGACACAATCCTGCCCCAGCGAACGCGAAAGATAGCCCCTTCTGAACCAAGAGCGGCTGCGGCCGCCCCCTCTGAGAATTGTATCCAGAATGCTTATGGTATCTTCAATGAATTTTACAGACAGGCATACAAGAGATTACCAATGCTGGTGCACGTTCACGCCCACACATTGTAGCTCTTTTGAATTATGGGGCTGCAACATGTACGTTACACTTAAGCGCCAAGCCACCAAGCGGCAAGAAACAATGGCATGGCAATTGAAATGGGCAGCCCGTAAAACAAACAAAAAGGGACACATATGGGGTCCCAGACAACAAGGAAAGGTACAGGGACTAGTCAAATTATGCATGAATACAAAAATATTTCCAGAGGTATACCTTTTTTACGAACGGGACAGCCACGATACAAACCCAAAAGCGGCAAGGCTCCTGACTATTAGCACGGTGGAATTCTCGCCCGGAAAAATTAATACCCGGCAGTATTTTTAACAAGGATCTTCCTTTAGCGTGGCGACATTGCTGACGTGGTGGCAGCATCAATCAACGCGCGAGTCAATCCCGTAGTCAAGGGTTGGTCGAGACAGCTCAACAACAAACCAAAGAAAGCATGTATCAAACGAGGGCCACTCATAATTGCAGGTGATACCCATGGATTTATGGGCGTGCCTACTTTTGCTAATTTGGACTAGCTCTTAATAATTGTTAGTCATTTCACATGGAATGTGGGAGGCTCTAACGTTGCGACTGAAAAGGGACGCGATGTGCTGGATCAAAGAGCCTACTCCCCACTGTAAGATGAAGTTCTAGAAACGATGATGTATCGCGCATTTACAATCCGTCCATGGGAATGAGTTTCATAGTGGACAATCTGGAGAATTCTTGAATGATCCAGGAATTGAGCAGCTACGGCCAAGATCTTAAGATTACACACTGCCAGAATTAATAAACTTTTGTTGGCACAGCGTGCCGATGAGCGGCGCTCGACTGGGCACTTCTATTATGGTAACACAATCATGCCCAGCAATTGACCCCCCTTACTGGGCGTTCTGGAAGCATTATGTGAGTTCATTCTGCCCTCCGGTCGTCAATGAATACCTAATGTTAAAAAGTGCTGGAAGTTGGACAGCTGTTTTCGCATGTTACAGAAGGGTCTCTGCACGCATGCACTACACCAGCTAGAAAAAAACTTAATGCTATTCGTTACTCATTACTCTAAGGATGTTTAAACAACCCTCAATTCAATGGAGGTTCCGCCAGTGCAGTCCTTGTTGGACAAGGAGTAGGCGCTGTCGCTCGATGGACATGCGTTCCATGCGGTGTTGCCGTTGTATGCCAAGTGCCCATCCTTGATGGAAAAGCCAGTAGTGGCAGGCTGACGGCCAAATGGAGGAACATCTCCCAACTCACCAGTGTTCTGGTCCAAGTTGATACCTCTTCCGTTTTGGTCATACAAGGTGGTCTTGTCTTCGCCAAAAGTCAATTGCAAGTCCTCTCCCTCGTTTCCGCCGACCGAGAAAACGTGAGGGTGGCTGTCGACCTTCTTAATGGGCGCGTTCTGCACACTGGAGCCGGAGTGGATGGCAACAAGTCCGAACTTGCCTTCTTTGGTCTCTGGGGCTTCGGTGGAATGAGTTTGGGTTTCGGTGGTCTTGGCGGGCTCGGTCTTGGCCAGTGTCTTGGCGGGTTCAGAGGCCCCCTTTGGCTTCACATCATCGGTCTTGTCGGCTTCCATGATTCTCACCGCCACGCCCAAGAAATCAGATCCGCTTCCATCGAAAGCGATTCTGTTATCCTGGACCCCGAACCCACTGTTCAGGTCGTGCGCCAAGTAGTTGTCTTTGATGGAAAAACCGTTCTGGGCCTCGTCTGATAATGTGACATAGCCGTCGGAGCCAATATTCACGTACTTCTGCGATTCAGTGTCGACCAAAGTTCCATCGTCGTTCAAAACCAACTTCAATTCGGGCTTACCATTGGGCACCACATTATCTTCATCGGCACCCAACAGGGCGTATTGGTATTGGGAGCCCGATCTGATGAGAACTGGGCTGAGAGATTGGCCTGCGAGAGCCACGGCTAAGAGATGTAAAAATGGAAGATATTGCATGTTTGTGTTTGGATAGTGAAAAACAAATCGGCGAAAGGCCGCTTTATATAATTTTGCAGCCACCTAAAAATATCTCCAGCGAACAAAAATAGCAGTTTATTGCCTGCGTCAACGCGCGATGACGTAGTTGCGGCCTTGGATCATCACCAAGCCCCGCATGAAAAGGCGCCGAGCCTCAACGTTGCGTCAATGAAACCACACTAAACGGCGCCGAAGAGCCGGGATAATTCCCCAGGTAATATGTTGAAAGCATAGGGTTAGGGTCTGTCTTGGGGGTCATAATTTGCCTTTGACAGTATCTCCGGATCTCATTCACTAGTCACAAAAACCGCAAAATGGCCGCGAGGTCCTAATTGCGGCGCTCTGGTTGCGTGGCCCTGGTACTGTAAACGAACCCAAATCTCGGTCTCATCAAGAGTGACCAATCTGCACGCATTCCATTTCTTATGCAAAAATTCCCCAAGTTTCCAAAGGACTATTTTTGGCAAATAGCAAACGTGACGTGATGGGCGACTCCATGACCAATTGATCCAGCGTCACTAATCCGAACCCCGCCTTGCCTCCAGCAGTACTGGCTCAGGTACCTTGCAATTTCACCACGCCCATGAAGTTATTCTGACCATGAACTTAGATGGTCTACGGACAGCTGGGACTTCCATGCTCTCAATGTTTGTTAATGTCTGATTTCTGAGAATTACGCAATCTGCTTAACTCCATCGTGCTGTGACATTTATGAGGGCACCAGAGCTGCAAGTTACACGACAAAAGATTCGCCTAGAGTCAAGGATAATTCCTACGAAGCCTCAGCCAAACCTTATAATGTGGTTTCAAAAGTCTCCCACCAATGGTATCATGGTGATGCCGCTATTGATACAATACCATCTGGGAACGCTATCCTATCGCATTGCCAAGCGCTGTGAACGGGCACCCTCATAAAAACCCCCGAAAAGTTGGAATTGCTAACTAAGCAGCGAATTACTCTATTATTCGCTATTCAGGGCACATTGCCCGCCATCATATAATGCATGGAACATCTTTGGGCAGAGTCATCTCCGTTAAAAGACTCCTCTTGGCCCAACAACTCTCACCATCCTTACTCGGATCCAACAATAGTCACTTGAATAGCTGTGAGTAATTAAGCACTCTATATCGGGCCAATATAAGATCAATTTTTGAAAAATAATAGGGGTACTGTCATATTTTTAAGACAATTTTTTCGAAGCGTAAATCCTCTCGGTGGCCAAGCTGGCTAAGGCGCGAGACTGTAATTGAATTGTTATCTTGAGATCGGGTGTTCGACTCACCCCCGAGAGATTTCTTTTTAATCTTCTTAAAAGTCCCATGCAAAGAATCTGCTACTTTGGGATGTTTCCCGAGACGAAAATCTAATGATGAACAATAGAATTCAACTTTGGAAGTCTTCTCGCGGCATCAGGGTAGGCGAAAAGTGGTCGGGACAGATGTCATTGGAGACTTGGTTAGCGGGGATAGTAATTGCGCGCGGCATGAGAACCCACACTTCAATGACGCAAATCAAGCTGGAGCAAGAACAACTGGCGGGCAACTCCACGCTTAGCGAGGAGCAAAAGAAGGTATGTCCATGAAGCTCTTCCGACTTGAAAGCGCTAACCTTCTAGGCCCACCATATTGCCTCGGAGCAGAAGAGGCGTGAGAACATCCGCATGGAGTTCGACCGAATCGTCAACTTGACGCCTGCTCTCACTGACCAGGAAAGTCGGCTGGAGCTCAATATCCTCACCAAAAGCGCAGATTATATCGACGAGCTCAAGGCAGAAAACGCCAAGCTTGTTGAGCTATGTCGAGCAAGAGGTATATCTGTGCCGGACGAAGCTATCTACAAGGGACCCGGCGTTGCCAACGAGTAAGCACTAGCTATGCTAGCCAAGGCCAGCCACGAAAGCCATAACAAGGGGAAGTATTTGGCCTGATTGTTCTTCACCTTCCCATCATAAGTGGGTAAATGCTGTGGCTAAGCATGGGACCCGCACAAGACCGCGTCGCTCAGAGTCTATGATGATTATGGGTATAAACCCTATATACCGGCTTGTATCTGGGGGGTTTGCTGATGCTTGAGTGTTTGCCCTCTCCGAGGTCGTGTCACCTTGCTTCTGTTTGAACTCTTGCGCCGGTCAGTCCAATGTGTATTGGCCTGTCTTCGCTCGACGCACGTTTCATCCTATTATCGCTTGTTATACATTGTTTTTTTTTTTTTCTTTCGTGTGCATTGTTCCCTTCCTCTTCTTTTGATGCGAGTATCATCATGCTTCGGTGAGAGGGTTTTCAACACTAACGTTTCCCTCTTTGCTGACCGCTCTTACGGAAGTTGTGGCAACAGCATTCTCCTCTTTTCTACTTTCATTGGTGGCCCGCCCTCCCAGTACCTGCTCGCGCGTTCTCGCACTTAGACGCACCCCATAACCGTACATGTATCAACAAGAGACCGCGAAATTCCGCTATTTTGTCTACCACTGACTCCACTTTACCGTACCACGCAACCACATGGCCACCACGATGAACCAATCCGAGGCCACCATTCCTGAGGGAAAGGCTGTCTCAGTGGGACCCAATCCTTTCATTGATGAAGGCTTGCAAGATGTGCCTCCCGACTTGGCTCTACTACTTCAGCAACTCGAGGACGACTTCATCGTCAACAAGACCATCAACCAGTGGACCTATATCAACCGACGCGAGGAGATCATGCGCCTGATCAATCGCTTACGCCAGCAACATCAGCAGAATAATGTGGCGCTAGATCCGTCGCAGTTGGAGAAGATCCTCATGCCCAGGCGGCGGTTGGATCCTTCGGCCTTGTCCAAGTTGAACTTGATGTCGATCTTAGCCCAACGCGCCGAGCTGCACAGCACCGAGTTGGCTATTATGGTGCTTGATATTAAGGGCAAGTTGCAGCAATCCATACTGTGGGAGAAACTATACTTTAAGGCAGTCAAGGTGGCCCACGAACTCACCCACAAAACACACTTCAAAACAAACAGCACCGTGGCCTTGCTCTACAAAGATAGCGAGGTATGCGAGTTTGCAGTGGCGTTGTATGGTTGCTTTCTTGCCAACGTTTCGGCCATTCCAATTCACAACGATATCTCGTTATCCGAAATGTTCGAAGTCTTAAAAGTCTCCTCGTCCCTGTTGGTGCTCATCTCCGAATCTGTATCCCGAGAGCTTGAGAAATTAAGTGCCGCAGGCACGACCTGGCCATCTAAAATTTTTCGGCTCAAAACATCGGATTTGGGGTCCGCCAGGAAATCCGAGCAGGAGTCACTAAAAAAGACAAAAAAGGTCCATGGCGACTCCACTAATGATCTAGCATACATTGAGTTTTCTCGTTCGCCCGTGGGTGACTTGCGTGGTATTGCCATGAGCCACCGAACCATCATTCATCAGATGAACTGCTTGGAGACCTCTTTGCTGAGCTTACCAAACTCGGGTTCCAGTCTCTACAAGCCTCCAAAGGGGAAATCGGGCGCAAAAAAAGCATTTCTTGCCACGATGGACATGCGGCTCTCCATCGGTTTAATTATGGGAACCATGTTTTCAATGTACTCAGGAAACCTTCTAGTGTGGGCGCCGCCCAAAGTCATGGAGGTGCAGGGCTTGTACGCAAACATAATATCAAAGATCCACGCCAATCTTCTTCTCGCCGACTTTTTGGGCTTGAAACGTGTGACTTATGACTACCAACAATCCCCCAATGCTACGCGATACTTTTCAAAGACCCAAAAGGTCGACTTCTCTTCTGTTCAATGGGTGTTGGTTAATGCGTTAACCGTTGATGGCGAATTCATAGATGTCTTATCCGAGAGATACTTAAAGCCTCTAGGATGCCAGCACTCTCGAAACGCCATCATTCCTATGCTTACTTTAAGCGAGTATGGAGGCATGGTTATTTCCATGCGGGATTGGCTCGGGAAGACAGAAAACTTGGGCATTGAAATCGGCGACACCCCCTCAGCTGAACTCTCTTCTGTCATCATAGATAAATACGCCCTCTCCCAAAACCGAGTTCGAGTAATCGACTCCAATGCCTTCGATGCTGATGAAGACAGTACTGAGTTTTTGCGGGTTGATGCGTTCGGATTCCCCTTGCCCGATGCTACTTTAGCAGTGGTAAACCCCGAGCTTTCCACAGTTGTAAGGAAAGGAGAGTTGGGCGAAATTTGGATCGATAGTCCTTGTTTATCAGGTGGGTTGTTCGGGCTCAAGAAAATCTCAAAGCTGATATTTCACGCAAAGTGCAGAGGAGCAAATGGGATTTTGGAGATGGACTTCCTTAGAACTGGCCTTTTGGGGTTCACGTACAATGGAAAGGTATACATTCTTGGATTGTATGAAGACCGCATCCGCCAAAGATACAACTGGATAGATGAGAAGCGTCTGAAAAAACCTAGAAAAGACTACCTGAATGAGTCGGATATGCGGTACCACTACTCACTGCATTTACTAGCAACATTGGCAAGTCAGGTGAGACAAGTTTACGACTGTACCATTTTCGATATTTTTATCGGAAATGAGTACTTGCCCGTGGCCATCGTTGAAGCTGCTATTGTGAGAAAGGTGATTGAAGAGTCTGAGGCAAACTCGACAACCGGCGTCAAGTCGCGTGATAAGTACGACTATAGCGCTGTTCCTTTAAACGAGCTGGTCTTGAATGCCATAGCCAAGAAATGTTTTGATACCCTCAATAATTTCCACCAGCTAAGGCTCTTTTGTGTTGCAGTGGTTGATTGCGATACATTACCAAAAATCATGCGAAGTGGAGGGTTGGAGATAGCTAATATGCTATGTAAGAAGAACTTCTTGGAGGGTTCGCTTCGAACTGATTTCGTGAAGTTTTTCATAAAGGAGTCCATCAACGTCGTTCCACATGGAGAGGATGTCATAGGCGGTATATGGTCGCCATTTGCATCCGAACTCCGGAGCTCTTTGCTCGAAAACTTCCCGGCCCAATATTCCACCATTGACTATAGACAGAAATCCATTGACGATAAGACGGGTGCCCCACTTACAGATTTCAAAACTATTATCGACATCTTGAAGTTCCGTGTTGGCAGCTCAGGCGATTCCATTGCTTTTCAAAATCTTGACACCAGTGGTAAAAGCAGCTCCAAGCCATTGACGTGGAAGAAATTCGAGCAGCGAGTGTACGCAGTGTGCCAGTACATCATTGAGAAGACACCCTTGAAAGTGGGTCAGTATGTGATCTTGATGTACTCCTTGTCAGAGGAGTTTGTGATAGCTCTATATGCGTGTTTCATGTGTGGTATAATCCCCATTCCGATGCTTCCCTTTGACTCCAACCGAATCGGTGAAGACTTCCCCGCTTATGTTGGTGTCGTGAAGGATTTCGCGGTGCAAGAAGTATTTGTCAACGACGACGTGGAAAGATTCATGAAGAACGGGGCTGTTTCGGACGCATTGAAGAAAATGAACCACCGGCGTGCCACTCCGCTCAGGATCAAAAATACCACCAAGATCTCCAAGGTGTCTAACGTTGCGTCTTTGAACTCCAAGCTATCAAAGTACCAATCCGAGGCGAGATTCAGAGATGAAAATACAGTCGCATTGGTATGGCTCCATTTCACTTCGGACTACTACCGAGTAGGTGCTAATTTAAGTCATCAAAGCATCATCAATATTTGCAAGGTGTTCAAAGAAACGTGCAATTGCTCTTCCAAATCGGCCATAGTCGGGTGTGTGCGCCACTCTTCTGGGTTAGGCTTCATGCAAGCGGCGTTGTTGGGAGTATTTTTGGGAACCACCACATATCTCAGTTCGCCTGTCAACTTCGCCAGCAATCCAACCTCGTTCTTTTTTGCGCTCTCCCGGTACAAAGTTAAGGATGTCTTCATGACAGAGCAAATGCTCAAATATGCAGTATCCAAATTGAGCCCGAAACACTTCAACTTGTCTTGCTTGAAGAATTTGATGATCAGCACTGAGAGCAGGGTAGAGATTGATTTGCTCAAAAAAATTTCCAACATATTCATCCCCGCCAAGCTCAGTGCATCTTCCATGTCAGCAGTCTATAACCACTGTTTCAACCCAATAATCTCGACGCGGTCATACATGACAGTGGCGCCAGTCGACTTGTATATCGACCCGATTGCGCTTAGACAGGGTTTCATCTCGATAATCAACCATACAGAGCATCCCAATGCTTTGAGGATCCAAGATTCAGGCATGGTACCGGTTTGTTCTCAAATTGCAATAGTCAACCCCGAAACATGCAAGGTGTGCCGAGAGGGAGAGTTTGGAGAGATCTGGGTGTGTTCAGAGGCAAACCTCACCTCATTCACCAACGGGCCAAAAGGACCCGTGGACACATTTACTAACACTCAATTCGTGGGCAAGATCGTCGATGGAAACAGCGACATGACCTACTTAAGAACAGGTGACCTCGGGTTTCTCCACCACATCTCAATAACAAAGAGTGGCAATAGTGATGCCAATGCCGCTGTGGCATCGTTTCAGCCGCTTTTCGTGTTGGGCAAAATTTCCGACACCTTCGAGGTGATGGGCTTACATCACTTCCCTCTTGACATAGAAAGTACCATTGAAGCATGCCACCCTGACATTTTTGTCAACGGGTCGTGTATCTTCAAGTGCTCAGACTACACCATAGTGGTTTGCGAGTCTAGGAGAACTCGAAGCTTATCGGCACTCGTGCCACTTATCGTCAACACCATATTAAGCAAGCACCACTTGATAGTTGACATTGTAGCCTTCATCAAAAAAGGCGAATTCCCCATTTCCAGATTGGGCACTAAGCAACGCGCACGCATTGTCGATGCTTGGGTGCAAGGCATCATTCCGCTTTCGGTGCAGTTCGGCGTCAACTACGGAGAAAACTCCATGATTCAGCTCACCAAGACCATTCATGACGTGTCCAAGACGAAGTCTCTCTCCAGGCTTAAGAACCCTGCTCAAGACTACTACGATGCCTCACCAGAGAGCGTTTTTGATGAGAATGGACAAGCTCTCAACTTGAACCCAGGCATCGCCCCGTTCAGTTAGACTAGACTCTCAGAATATACATGCACAAACCAATAAGTAAAACCAAGCTGGCGAATGTGAACAGTTTATGACAGAAGAATGCCTACGAGTAGGTGACTGCGAAAAGATCTCATAATCGATCAATTAGAAGATTATTCGTGTTATGTTCTTTTGTAGTTGTTAACGTCAAGTACTGAAGAGAAGGCTTCTTCATTGATGATCCCTAAACAAGGGCAATCATCCAAACTTATATAGATGAAGATCGGACGCCTCATGGCGAGGCGAGGCCTTGATTGCGCCACTTTCAGCCGGCGTGGGGGCACGATGGCGCCATCTTTGGTCGAAGTGGGTTGTTGGGACACGGCCGGGCCGCATTGATGGCCCAACAAGTCCCACTTATCCTAGGCCAAAATGGCGCTTGAGGCGGCATTTGTCCTGCATCTGAGAAAACCATGACGCTGCACCTAATAATAAGGTGCAGCTGGTACCGGAGATATGCGGTCGGGATTGGACCCGCCTCTCTCCAGGTGTGTAATCGACTGTTTCCCCTTTTAGCCTCACGTTGCGGTTTACTTGTGTATCCATGGGTAGCGCGTTACCCATGGTGGATCTAACAGTTCGCGTTAGAAGATTATTTGGACTGGAAAATTATTCGAATTGGAAGTTTATTTGACTCGAAAAATATTCTAAATTACATTACTATTCGCTTGAAAGATAATTTGCCTCGGGTTATGCAAAGAAAACGGACATCTCAAGAGAAGCCCCACAGGAAGGTAGGACCAAACAGCAAGGGCATCAGCTGAAAGATCGTGGTGTACGGGTGCAGCTGCAGATGAAGCGAAAGCAAGAAAATCTACATGAGCATCCAGCAAGCACATGAAGCGGCCAGTCAGTCCACAGTCCACGCCCAACGGTCAGCGGCTGAAGAAAGCAAAGTTTGCTTTCGGAATCTTTTCTGCCCTAAAGAAGGCCTTCAACGCTGCTCCAAAGAACGCTTCGGCCGACTCCGGACAAAACATCAGCAACGATATCATTTCCAGCTCGTTTCTTAGCCACAAAGAACCCATCCATGCTCATGGCTCTTTCTCTGGTGCACCCAGATCTAGGGCTCCTAGAGACGCCGCTAGTGGTCCTCCTGTACAATTACCTCATGACTCCTTATTGAGCATACTAACCAGTGAAACCAAGGCCGATCCAAAGCTGGCAATTGACGGCGAGTTGCAGCGAGATGTGTCTCCTTGCGTCTACCATCCTCGAAACCCCATCCTACCGGCAAACTCTCAGGAAATGGAGTTGGTGGCGTTCGAGAGTGAGCCCGAGTTCGACTCGCTTTATCGCGACGAGGATGGCAATCTTGTGCGGCCGCCTTTCATCAACTTAGACCCCAAGGAACGTTATCAAATACTTCAAGTGAAGAAGTCTGTGCAGGCAGCTCGTGCCTTGCAAGATAGTCTCAAATACATGGTCGATCCCGATGAGACCACCTCCATCACGAGGCCTGGCAACCGAGTGGACACTTCCACGCAGACCCACAACAAGGATTATTTGAAAAATAAGCTCCATTTCAACGAGACGCGCAAGCGATTGGCTTTGGCCAGTCGATTTAACCGCAAGAAGTCAAGAACGCCGTTTTCGGCCGACTTTCTCTACGACCGATCCTGCCCTCCCAACACAGACCGAAGTAGCCTGAAACTTCTGGGCTACTTGGGTGAGATCACCAAGCCGAAATTTTCTATGCCCTTCTCGTCTCTCAAGAAACATGAAAATGGGATTACTCAAAGTGATCTCTCGGATGTTCACAAACGCAAGCTGACTGGCAGATCTTCCAAGGGCAAGATCCAGTTGGATCAAGCATTCATTGACCGTTCCAATAAGTTGTCCGATTTTCTCAGAGTGAAGGGCCTGACCCCGGAACCCGCAACTAAACCAGTGGGTCCCAGCTCTGGCTTCAACTTTGAGGTTAGCAAAGACAAATTTACCATTGCCCCAGAGAAGCCAACCAAAGATGCACCCTCCTTGATTGGCTTCGAGTCCAAACGCGCTGACAAGGCTGATGAATTGTCTGGTACATCCACTAAACCTTTGTTTGCTCCACCTTTCGAGGAAGGTGCCAAAGATGATAGACCAGCTAAGAAGACCAGAACCCACGACGATGCAATGCAACCCAAAAAAGCACCCACGAGTGCATTTTCTTTTGGTACAAGCGCATCTCCGCTTCCTACTTCTGAAAGTGAGAGTCTAGCGAAACCTGATGGTCTATTCGGTTCTAAGCCCTCGTGCAAAATACCTTCCACGGGTCCACATGCAAACGTCACGGAACCTCAAAACTCACAGGCCCAAAACTTAGAGTCCACCACTAATTCCAATGATGCGCAAACTAAGTCCTCTTCTAAACCAGCGTTTAGCTTTGGTGCTCCAACTGCTGTCTCTGACAAGCCAGCAACTCCTTTGTTTTCTTTCCAGAAGCCCCAATCATCCGTCAAAGACTCAACCCCAGTGTTTTCTTTCGAAAATGCCGACTCAACCAGCGGAAATAAGTCGCTGGACCCACAAGTGCCCACAACGAGTATTACGAGCAAGCCAGCAATCCTGTCCAGTGAAAAACCTGATCAGCCCAAATTTTCATTTGGTAGCTTTCCCGGTAGCAATTCTGAAGCTACTAGCAAACCAGTGTCGAAATCTACGGAATCCGTTACACCTAAATTTTCATTCTCAAGCACTGCTGCTGACTCAGAGCCCAAAGAAAAAGCTGCCAGTTCTCTATTTGGTAACAAGGCAGATAGCTCGGAAGAGAAAAAATCGTCTCTTTCATTTGGAGCAGCTGAGAATTCAAGCAAGAATACCCCCAAGCCAGCGTTTTCATTCGGAACCGCACCTGCCACGAGCGGGGTGGGTCTCGCGTCCAGCTCTCAAGGTCCAGAAAAATTGGAAGGAGAGAAGGAAGTGACCCCAAATACATTAGCTGGGAACTCTCAGGAGCCTAATAATGGAAAGCAAGCCATGCCTTTTACGTTTGGAAAACTGGAACCTCCTTCGGGTTCTAAGGCTGGAGATGGAGATACCAAAACACCCTTCTCGTTAGGCAAATCAGCGCCTTCTGATGCTGCAGCTAAGCCACTCTTCACTTTTGGATCGCAGACGCCTACAGAACCCGGAGCCAAGCCACTGGTATCGTTCGGCGCAAAACCGCCCACAGAATCCGAAGCCAAGCCACTGGTGTCATTTGGGAAACAATCGTCTACTCCTGAGGTCCAGCCACTGTTCTCATTGGGGAAGGTCAACGGAAATGAACCCAAAGCTCTTCCGCAACCCGCCGTCAGTGCGTCTGCGCCCACGTTTTCCTTTGGTAACACTAAAGAAGCTCCTGCTAGCAACACCTCCTTTACTTTTGGACAATCGGCCACAGCAGACCCATCACTGATCTTTGGGAAGACCGGACCCTCAGCGCCTGCACCAGCTTTCAATTTCTCCGCTGGAGCTGCGCCTAAAACTACTCCTCTCCCTGCACCACAAGGTAATACCAGTGGTTTTAGCTTCAGCAGTGGTGTAATCGCAGGCATGGGAAGCAGGTCTGCAACTCCTGTCATGTCAGGTGCCAACTTTGGGGCCAATAATCCTTTTGGCGCGGGAAACACACAGGGCGGTGTCAATAATCAATTTGGAACCAATCAAAACAACGTTCCAACATTCGGGTTCGGCGTGACGTCTGCGCCGGGCTTCCAAGGAGCACCAGGTGCATCGCAAGGGCTTGGCGAGCGAGCCAGAACTGCTACACCCAACAATAACGCCAATCCATTTGCATTTAACCAAGCCTCGGCCGCGCCTGGTTTTGGGGGAGTAGCCGAAGGGGGTTTCGGGTTCTCCAACCCCATGTCGAACAACGTCCTTAAAAGTGCCCCCGGTAGTTTTGGTCAGCCGAGCCGTGACAGCACTCCTCCCGCATTTGGTGGCATGGGCGGGTTTCCGCAAGCATCGGCGCCAGTGCCGCTGTTCACCCCACCAGTTGCTAATATCAGCGGTCGTAGAATTGCTCAAATGAGGCAAAGAAAGCGATACTAATAGACTTACGATCGTCGTATTCAAATTCATCGAGCGAAAAGTCTCGAGCAAATTGAGACGGGCATTCGTGTAGAAAAGAATATTTAACACCCCGCATATGCATACAGCTATAAGTTGCACACCAATTAATGCAAGGCAGCCGTATTAGACAACCGGTACAGCCCGTACGAGATAAACGCCAGCACCCGTATTGAGACAGTTTAAGGAATGACCGCCAGTCCAAAATTCTTTTAATTATACATGCTGAAGAAGGAGGATGTTTGCAAAACTCCAAAAATCAAGGTCTATGACCTGCCAGCGTTCCTTTGATTTAATGGGAAGTGCACATAACCTCTTGCGAGGCATGAATCGCCTCATGGCGCGGTTCTGAGCATATCTGCCAGTCATTCGTGTTCGATGAATTATCCCGATGTTTACCCGTCGGAGGTTCATTATAGACCTGGACGAGTCCAAACGCTTTCCGCACGCCAGGAGATTTTGCTTAAGCAAGTGTGGGCAGCATTACTCAAGTACTGGGGTTACTCGGTAGAGCTCAGCTATAGTGACATTCAAAGTGAAGCGTCATTTGTTGCATCGTCAATAGTCGGTAAAGACAATACGGAGGTGCCCAAAGAGAAGAAAAAGTCTTTCTTCTCGCGGGGCGCTGGTGCTGAACCCAAGAAAGTCAGCGACGCCAGAGCCAAGCAATTAAAAGACAATGCGCTCAGCACCTACACTGCCAACTTGGAGCCTTCTGAACACACAATCCAAGTTTACTCAGAGTTGAGCGGGGCAGATTTGATGGATGCCGACAATGCGTCCATAGACACGTTTGTCACTGCGCTGACGCAACCAGCAGAGAAGCAAGAGCTGAACGTAGAGCGGGGAAGCAACCCTAAAGAGGGAGAAGGAGCAGCGAAAGGTGGCGGCAATGCTAAAGACCTTGCTGCTTTGAGCTTGTCTAAATACGATAGTCAGGTTCTCCACTCAGCTCTATTCGGTACTATGAAGAACGATCTAATTGACAATTTGCTTCTACGGTTCTTGCGTGCGCGTAAGTTCTCGTTGGCAAATTCCATGAAGATGCTCACCAACTCGTTGCAGTGGAGACACGATGAGAATATCAACAAGCTACTCAATGATGGAGACGCTCCAGCGTTTATTGCAGGCGAGGAAAAGGGCTTTGTGAAGAATTTCACCGTGAACAAAGCCTTTGTGCGGGGCCACGATAAGAACAAGAATCCGTTGTTCATGTTTCAATCGCGCAAGCATTTTGCTTCGGATGCCACCTTGCCCGAGACAGAAAAGTATGCTTTGCTAATTATAGAATGGTGCCGCTTGTATCTACGCGAAGTACACGAGTCGGTGGACACGTCGTCTCTCATGTTTGACTTGACCGGATTCTCCATGAAAAACTCAGACAATGCGCCGGTCAAATTTCTCATCTCCATGTTCGAGGCTCACTATCCGGAGAGCTTGGGGATCGTGATTGTGCACAACGCTCCATGGATCTTCTCCACTGTTTGGAACGTCATCAAGAAGTGGTTGGACCCAGTAGTGGCCTCAAAAATCCACTTCACCAAAGGCTACGAGGAACTTACGCAATGGATAGACGAGGATCAAATTCCCGAGTACCTTGGCGGAAAGGACACCAAGCCTCTTACGTATCCTGAGCCTTCGAAGGAACACACCAAACCCATGAAGAATAAAGATGCCCGCTACGAAACGTTGACTCGTGAAGCCAATGAGACCAGATGCAAAATCATCGACACCACCATCAAGTGGATCGAGACCACCGACCCAAATACAAGCTCCAAGTATCTTCGGGACAAGATTCATCTCGCTTGCAGGTTGTCGGATCTCTATATAGCCATTGACCCCTACGTGAGAAACCCCGGGATCTATGATCGCGATGGCACTTTAAAGGTGGCCAACTGAGGCATGTTATGGCGGGCCAACTATACATGTCTTGCAGTTGGTCGCGCCTAGGAAATGTGCTCCATGTCTTGTGGCTACTCTGCAGCTGTTTTTCATCTGCACCTGCATACCGCGCTCTTTTTTTCAGAAAGTTGGACGGCTGCTAGTGACAATGGACTTCATGAGTCCGGTTATTCATTATCGAATTGACGCGTTAAACGCTACTTCAGGGAAGCTGGAGTTAATTCGTTGAAAGGACCACTTCAAAAATTCTATGTAATTGCGTAGTTTGTTCACTCTGGCGACATGAGCCATGTAATGAACATTCAGAGAAATCAATCTGAAGAAATTATGCAGCACTCCGCCATGTCGATAGTACCATTGACCAGGTACGATTGTCAGAACAACGCCCTGCGTTAGCGCCCAAGAAATGTTCCCTCTGCCCAGGCCATCCCCCGGCATTTCTAGATCACGTCGTAGAGGTAGCGTAATGTAGGCGAGTCGTGCATTGCCCTTCGCAGAGAGAAGCTTTTCCGGCATATAGTCATAGACGAGCCGCACCGCGCCAGCTGTCTTCGTGTCGTTTGTTCGTTTAAAGTAGTTATATGCACACAAAAGAGACTTATATATAAAAACGCCGAGTGCATAAATATCGAACCACTTTCCGAATCTCTCAAATCAAAAATGGCTCCTCAAAACGTTGGCATCAAAGCCATCGAAGTTTACATCCCAACCAACTACGTCAACCAAGCCGAGTTGGAGAAGTTCGATGAAATTCCTGCGGGAAAGTACACCATCGGCTTGGGTCAAACCAACATGGCTTTTGTCTCCGACAGAGAAGACATCTACTCCCTCGCTTTGACAGTCACATCCAGATTGTTGAAGAACTACAAAATCGACCCCAACTCGATTGGGAGATTGGAAGTCGGTACCGAAACCTTGTTGGATAAGTCAAAGTCCGTCAAGTCGGTATTGATGCAACTTTTCGGGAACAACGACGATATCGAAGGTGTCGATACCCTTAACGCTTGTTACGGTGGTACTTCTGCAGTGATAAATGCAGTCAACTGGGTCGAGTCTTCTTCTTGGGACGGTAGAGACGCCATTGTGGTTGCTGGAGACATTGCCATTTACTCCAAGGGTTCCGCCAGACCCACAGGTGGTGTTGGGTCCGTGGCTTTGCTCATTGGACCTGATGCTCCTATTGTGTTTGACCCTGTCAGGGGCTCGCACATGGAGCATGCTTACGATTTCTACAAGCCAGACTTCACCTCTGAATACCCCGTGGTGGACGGTCACTTCTCCTTGACCTGTTACACCAAATCGATCGACTATGCCTACAGAAACTATTCCAAAAAGATCACCAAAGAGGCCGGTAAAACCGTTGGTTTGTTGGACCACTTCGACTACTCTGCTTTCCATGTGCCTACGTGCAAGTTGGTGACCAAATCATTCGCTAGAATGTTGTACAATGACTTCTTATCCAACCCCGCTTCTTTCGAAGGTAAGTTGGACAAGGATTCTTTCGAGCAGGTGAAGGCTATTTCCTATGAGGACTCCTTGACTGACCGCAACATTGAAAAGGTGTTTTTAGGTCTTGCAAAGGAAGAGTCCAATAAAAGACTCACCCCCGCTTTGAAGGTCCCTACAAACACGGGTAACAT
This sequence comes from Metschnikowia bowlesiae, assembly GCA_002370295.1. Lineage (NCBI taxonomy): Eukaryota > Fungi > Ascomycota > Pichiomycetes > Serinales > Metschnikowiaceae > Metschnikowia > Metschnikowia bowlesiae. The sequence continues at coordinate 79,425 of NLAK01000027.1, read as the reverse complement.
GTACACCGCGTCTTGTTGGGCATCTCTCTCCTCTGTGTTGTACTTTGTGGGAAGCAGCGAGTTGCAAGACAAAAGAATCTCCATTTTCTCCTATGGTTCGGGCCTTGCCTCCACTTTGATGTCGGTGAGAGTGGTTGGCGATATCTCTCACATTACCAAAAACTTGGACCTCGAACACAAGCTCAATGGCGCAAGAAAACAAAGAACTCCTCAAGAGTACGTGGAACACATTGAGTTGAGAGAAAAGGCACATTTGCAAAAGAACTTCCAGCCGCAAGGTTCCGTCGACGACATTGCACCCGGTGCTTACTACTTGGTGGATATTAACGACAAGTTCCAGAGAAAGTACGAGATCAAAAATTAAGGCAATCAGAACTCGAGCAAATACATGTACCAATAGAAGCAAGACTGTAAATACATGTACCAATAGAAGCAAGACTGTAAATACATGTACCAATAGAAGCAAGACTGTAGAGAGATGTTTTAGCGTGTTTCAGTTCAGTCCCAGGTTTCTGGCACTTACCACAAACCCTCGTAAATCACTTACTAACACTAGTACTGATAAATTTTTCCCCTGGAACACGACTCCTGGGTGACCACGTATTCATCCCGTTTATGGTGACCCTGCTTGCCCCAACAAGAAACCAATACGCCTCAATGTGAAACGTATTATCTTTTTTTCCCGTTTAGGTATGCACACACCCGTACATCTCCTCGTGTCTCTGCTTCCCGTCCGATCTGCGTAGTGTGCGCACCACTACGTAAACAAAAGCCACTAGAGATCTTGGGATCCCTTCAAATCTTGATTCTCATTCAATCACACACGCAGTTATAAGCAACAATGAGAGAAGTAATCAGCATTAACGGTATGTTTCGTTTAGCTGCCCTAGGGCATCTCAAGCTATAAAATTTATATACCTTTCCTATGTGCTTCATCATTTTTACCTACGCCACAAAATTAATAGCTGAAATTTTACCATCGTCAATTTTTGGACAACTGCACTGAGATATTACTGCCGCTTTGATAAGACAGGGGCTTTCGGAATTGATGGTGGATTCGAATGCTGTGACTTTCCATATTTAAGATCACTAGCTAATCAAGCTTTTACGCATCTCGTAAGCTACGAGATAGAGCGATGGACAAATGGTGTGATCTCATATACTGGTTCGAAAATACATAAGATACTAACAAGCTTAGTCGGTCAGGCAGGTTGCCAGATAGGAAATGCGTGCTGGGAATTATACTCTCAAGAACATGGTATCAGACCAGACGGTTACTTGCAGGATGGATTGGATAGGCCTAAAGGCGGTGAAGAGGGATTTTCCACATTCTTCTCTGAGACCGGATCTGGCAAGTACGTTCCAAGAGCTTTATATGTTGACTTGGAACCGAATGTGATAGACGAGGTTCGCACTGGTGCTTACAAGGATTTGTTTCATCCCGAGCAATTGATTGCTGGAAAGGAAGACGCGGCCAATAACTATGCCAGAGGTCACTACACGGTTGGTCGTGAACTTTTGGATGACATTTTAGATAGGGTGAGAAGAATGTCAGATCAATGTGATGGATTGCAAGGATTTCTCTTTACCCACTCTTTGGGCGGTGGTACTGGTTCTGGTTTGGGATCGTTACTCTTGGAGCAGTTATCCATTGATTATGGAAAGAAATCCAAGTTGGAATTCGCAGTATACCCTGCTCCACAGGTCTCTACGTCGGTGGTTGAACCATACAATACCGTGTTGACCACTCACACTACCTTGGAGCATGCTGACTGTACCTTCATGGTGGACAATGAGGCTATTTACGACATGTGCCGCAAGAACTTGGACATTTCTAGGCCAAGCTTTAGTGCCTTGAACAGTTTGATTGCTCAGGTTGTTTCATCAGTCACAGCTTCTTTGAGATTTGATGGTTCGTTGAATGTTGACTTGAACGAGTTCCAAACCAACTTGGTCCCATACCCAAGAATTCATTTCCCATTGGTCTCATATGCACCAGTGTTTTCCAAAACCAGAGCCAACCACGAGTCCAACTCTGTTTCCGAGATTACTGCCTCGTGTTTCGAGCCAGGCAATCAATTGGTGAAGTGTGACCCAAGAGCCGGAAAGTACATGGCCACCTGCTTGTTATACCGCGGAGATGTTGTCACCAGGGATGTTCAAAACTCTGTGGCACAAATCAAGGCGAAGAAGACAGTGCAATTGGTTGACTGGTGTCCCACAGGATTCAAGATCGGTATTTGCTACCAGCAACCAACCGCAATTAGTGGTTCTGAGTTGGCATCTGCCAAGAGAGCAGTCTGCATGTTGTCCAACACCACGGCGATTGCAGAGGCGTGGAAAAGGATCGACAAGAAGTTCGACTTGATGTATTCCAAGAGAGCTTTCGTTCACTGGTATGTCGGAGAAGGCATGGAAGAAGGTGAGTTCACCGAAGCCAGAGAGGACTTGGCAGCTTTGGAGAGAGATTACGAAGAGGTTGGCACTGACTCTTTCCCAGAGGAAGAGGAGGAATACTAAGAAAGATTTGACATCTAAGAATACCCCAACTGAGCAAGCAAGGCACGGCTCTGGCCTCTATACATAATGTTATACTTCTGCTTTCACTAATACAAAAATCGAATAGCGCGCTGCATGTACAAGACCTTGGCCTCGGAGCGCGGCAGGTGCAGCGACAAGCGCGAAAAATTAGGTAAGCTCCTAGGGGAATCGATACGCTCTCAGTCATCATGGCCCCGATCAAAGACAACAGAGAGTTGCTTAAGCAGCCTCTCCACGGTATCTATATTCCAGTGGCGCTTATTATTGGAGGTACTTGTCTCATTGATTACCGCTATCTACCTTACACGTTGGCTTTCACTGCTGTGGTTTGCAGCTTTAATTTCTACGAAGCATGGAACAGGAGAAGGACCATTGATACAGTCAAGTGGAGAGATCTTGAATTGATTGATAAAACCATTGTGTCGAAAAACTCAGCCATCTATCGGTTCAAGTTGTATCGTGATGAGGAGGTTTTGGAAATTCCCACGGGGCATCATGTGGCGTGTTGCTTCTCCATTGACGGGAAGGACGAGATCAGGTACTACTCTCCAATTTCTAATAAGTTTGACGCGGGTTTCTTTGATATCTTGGTCAAGTCATACCCCAATGGAAAGGTGTCCAGGAGATTTGCCATGTTGAAGGAGGGCCAGACCGTGAAGTTCCGGGGCCCTGTTGGTAGGTTCAAGTACTCTACGAACATGGCCAAGCACATTGGTCTTGTTGCCGGTGGCTCTGGGATAACGCCGATCTTGCAGGTCATCACGAGAGTGATCACGACGCCTGAGGACACCACGAAGCTCACTTTGCTCTTCGGCAATGAGACTGAAAACGACATTTTGTTGAAGAGCGAGTTGGATGAGATCTCCAAGAAGTATCCTGACTTCCAAGTGCATTACGCTGTGACGCATCCCACTGATGAATGGAAGGGCGAGAAGGGCTTCATAACAAAGGAAATGATCCTCAAGTACATGCCGGAGCCTTCGGCAGATAATCGACTTATGATCTGTGGACCTCCGGAAATGAAGAGGACACTAATTGAGGCCACAGCAGAATTGGGCTGGGAGAAAACCACCATGAAGTCGGATGCCACCGACCAAGTCTTCTGTTTCTAGAACTAGGAGGGAGGACATTTTCCTGCACAAACTCTAGCGTAACCATTTTTTAGCAATTAGTAAATGGCTGAATCTTTGCGGGTGATTTGGTTGGATTTGCTTTATGACATCCCGATGTTGTCATTTATGTAGGAATATTTTTTTTGTCGTGTTTGTGTGGCACCCACATCTGGTGAATTGATTCTAGGGGCCTTCACACCTTGCGGTGGCCCAGCATTTACTAGTGAGGTGCTATATGCCAGAGATGACACTCATCGCGACGACTTTGACAATACACCACCTGGTAGCCTCCAGACATGGACAAAAACATCTGCACATTCTACGATAAGATCGGAGCCTGTAGACACGGAGAGAAGTGTCTGCGCAAACATGTGAAGCCTGTGGAGTCTCGGACCATTCTCTTGGCCAACCTCTACCAGAATCCCAAAGTGTTTAAAGATGGTGGCGAAGAGATGAGCGATAAGCAGGTCGATGAACACTTCAACCATTTTTTCGCAGACATGTTCAAGCGAGTGGCAGCAGAGGGTCAAGTGGATCTGGTGGTGGTGTGTGAAAACGAAAACCACCATTTGAGTGGCAATGTGTATGTAAAGTACACCACATGTAAAACTGCGAGTTGCGCAGCAGCTAACCTCAACCGAGAGTGGTACGCGGGACGGCCAGTATACTGCGAGCTCTCGCCGGTGTCCAACTTCAACGATGCCAACTGCAGGGCTCATGATACGAACTCTTGCACGCGAGGCGATCACTGCAACTTCATGCACATGAAACATCCGAAAAGCGACCTCCGAAGGTTATTGTTCAAGGCACAGGAAAAACAGATTGCCCTAGCGAAGCTAAGGCTTGCTACGGGCAATCCCGAGTGGGGCAAGAGGTGGGAGGCTGCCACAGAAGAGAAGTATGTGAGAGAAAATGATACGAGCAACATGCCGGAACCATCAGCCTCAGTGGAATCTCAGAGCTCCGCTGAGCCAAACGTGCCTGACCCAGTGGATGGCGAGCTGGAGACAAGTACCTCCAAGGTGGACGCCGTGGCCAAGTTGTTCCGGTAAGTAGCTGGTGTGAGAGGCCCGAAAATCCGAGCTGATCTGGTTGATCAAGTCCGTTGTATAATTACTTCAAACATGCTTAGCATCGTACTCACCAGAACTAGGTTGCATAAAGGTTGCATAAAGGTTACACTATGATCAATAGGTCTCCGATAAAATTTATAAGAATAAATCTGTTGCTCACACGCTTTTAGCAAAAGGGTTTTAAATTGTCCGAACCGCAAAACCCCAAATTTGCTTCCAGGCATTAGAAGGCGTAAAAGCTAACATACTGATGGGTGTTGGCAACACTCGCTCAACGTTTCCAGCTTTACGAAGGTGCTCAGAAAAACTGCAAAAGTAACACCGCCTGTGAAAAAAAAAAAAAGGCGTGCAGTCACCAATCGATTTTATTTACAGTTCTGCACAAGCGGATAGCAGAAAAATTGATTCAATCAAAAGCACCATGGAAAATACACTACTGCCATAAACTTGCATCCGCTCATTTGATCTGGCAGTCTAGCGGCTGCGCATTTTCGTCTACTCACGCACTTCGCGTAAGCTTCGCACCAAATCGTATGCCTCACGAACCCGAAGTGGCCCATAACCTCGAAGTGCTCTTTACCTGCCTCAATTGCTGTTCGAAATCACTCGTGCGGCAACAGAGAGATTAAGTCCCGGCACCTGCCCTTTTTTAAAACTTGTCCTCTCGCCACGATCTTGGCCTTTGCTATCCCTGTTGATACCCCACCACCCAAACCTCATCAGGCCCCGGGAAAGATGCTGCTTATAGACTCAGCGCTCAGATGTCATAGAGGACTAACTCAGGCAGTTGTCCGGGGCGGGTTATTCCGTCCATTGGGTGCACTGTTGGTCTCCCGTGGGCTCAGTTCAGCGCCGGCAACCGCGAGTGAAAGACACGCGCTTTTTCCCATACTCAGACACACGTCGCATCCACGTCAATACTCCACACTACATAACAATATGAGCAAGACTCGGGATACAGCAGACCAATCCGCCGGCAAGATGGTGCATTCACACACTCTCTCAGATAGCTCCCTCGAAGGCCATTCTCATGAGAACTCCCAGGAGCACACCCATGACCACACCCATGACCACACTCATGCCACAGAGCATTCCCATAGTCATGGATACACCTCGCTCTTCCACTCGCACTCGCACTCGCATCAACCGAATGAGCTTTTAGGCAAGGGCTTTATGACCAACCCTGCGGTGAGAATCACCTGGATTGGTCTCTTTGTCAATGTGCTTATGGCGGGTGCCAAAGGCGTCGGTGGTGTCTACTTCCACTCCCAGGCATTGATAGCAGATGCCATCCATTCTATCTCCGATATGGTTGCAGACTTTTTGACTCTAGCCACTGTTAACGTGGCTCACAAAGAGGGCTCTTCTATGAAGTACCCACTCGGTTATGGTAAGCTTGAGACAATTGGCGCATTTTCCGTCGCTTCCGTGCTACTCTTTGCAGGAATTGGCGTCGGGTGGTCCTCCTTGCTCCAAATCCTCGAGTACTTGTTGCCTGCTCATATCTACGACTATATTCTGGCCTTCCAACTCCATTCGCACTCGCATTCGTTTGGCGGGGAGTCACACCTGGGCCATTCCCATTCGCATATGGACTCTGAACTCATGGAGAAATCGTCGGCGCTCCCTGACATCAATGCTGCGTGGCTCGCATTGGCAAGTATTGGAATCAAGGAAGTTCTTTATAGAAAGACCATGAAGGTGGCGAGAGAATCGAACTCCAAGGTGCTTGTTGCTAACGCATGGCACCATAGGGTAGACTCTTTGACTGCTGGTGTGGCGTTCATCACCGTGATTGGCGGAGTGCTTTTCAACTTGGCCTGGCTAGATGCTATTGGTGGTATGCTTGTGTCTATTTTGATTATCAATGCCGGTAGTGGGAGTTTCAAGGAGGCTTGGTTCGAATTGATTGACCGAGGTGCTAGACCAGGCTCGGAACATTACAACACCATGAAGCTGATTGTGCAAGAAGAGTTGGCAAACGTCTCTCGTGCTTCGAATGCAGGCTTTGAGATCATGGACTTGTCTGTCTTGACCGCAGGTGCCAGATCGAACATGATTCTTAAGTTGGGCTCCAAGAATAATCTCAACTTGGATGCTATAAACAGATTGGAGCTGGACTTGGTTTCGAGCATCAAAAATAAAGATGCGAACGTGGGCAATGTCCTTGTTGAGTTCAGACTTTTGCTGGATGCCGAAAAGTAACGTTTCTACCACCGAAAGCTCGCGATGCGTTTTTAACGACTATATGTGCTTTTAAACTAAATACAAGATATACTCATGACCCTACTTACGTCGGACAGATCCATTCTTCAAATCATTTTTTGTTTTGGGACTTCTTGTTCTTTTTCGCTCCCGAACCTTCAATGAACTCCAAGATCTCGTCCACGGATTTGGATGCAATCTCAGCGTCTCGCGTCACCGGCTTAACATTAGCCTTCTTTCCATTTGAGGACGGAGAAGGCGCCTTCAGGGTGCTCTTGCCAGCCTTGGGCTTTTTTGCCACACTCTTCTTCTCTGCCTGTTGCTTCTCCGAATAGATGATGTACTTTTTGAGGTTTTGAGCGAAATTCGAACACTCCTTGGTAAGAGCGTCATCTGGTCCAACGACCTTTGAGAACGTGTTGGCAGCCTTTGCAAAGTGCTCAAGAGCAGGCCTATACTCGTTGGTTTGAACAAGCAAGACGGCAATCCTGTGTCTGATGATCGCTGTGATATCTGACACCTCTCCATTTAGTGCCACCGAGAGATCCAAAGCTTTAAAATAGAACGTCTTCGCCTCGGAGTTGAGGTTCAACTCATGCAAGATAGTTGCGAAATTTGAATAGGTATTCACCGTGTTGGGATGGTTTTCGCCATAAATCAAACTCCAGTCTTTGAGAGCCTTGGCGTTCAATTTGAAAGCGCTAACATGGTCCTTATTGAGCGAGTCAAAAAACGACGCCTTAACGTAAGAGTTGATAGTCTCATAGCTATCCAAGCCAGTCAATCTTTCATGCAATATAGCAGACTTCCTGGCAATAATCGATGCCTCAGCATGCATCTCGCACTCCGAGTAGATCTGGGCCAAAGTTGAATAGAAGCCAGCGGTTTCTTGTTGCACACTGCCGTAAATCTGTTGGTAAAAGGTCACCAATTCAGCCATGAGATCTAAGCCAATTTGTTTCTCGCCGTCCCTCATCTGCAAACGGGCCGTCTCAAAAACTTCGTCAACAAAGGAACATCTGTAGGACGAGTCCTTAACCAAAGGCACGAAAGAGACAATGTCTTCGGCAGCAAATACAGTAGAGCGTATTTCATTCGCTACCGGTTTAGCAATTGGTGCCTTCTTTTTGCTCTTCTTGCCCTTCTGTTCCGCGGAAGAGGCTTGCTCAGGGGCATCGACTTTGGTAGCAGCCTCAAACTGATCTTTGGTGAAATAGTAGTCCTGCGCTTTCCATTGAATACCGAACTTGAACGCAATTTCTCTAAGGGTCTGCATGGACTTGATGTTTTGCACCCAGTCATGTTTCAAGGTGTGTCTGAAACGAGCGAAAACTTCTTTGGAGATTAAAGATTTTATGGTAGCAGGGTCAAGCGAAGTGAACTCCAACTGTTCACTTGAAAACAATGTTTTGATGTTTTCATCGATCGCTACCTTTGGGCTTGGGTTGACGTCGTCTCCCAATAAACAGTTGTGAAAGTGGGCAACAAAATGCGATTTCAAGAGGAATGGTACGTTATTGCCTTTGCTTCTCAACACATGTTTCGATGCTCTGGCTATCATCTCCTGAACACAAATATCGTAGAGGGCTTTCATATTGGCGGCAACAGGAATCATTTTGGCTGCGGTGGGCTCCTGCTTTGGGGTCTCGGGCTTGGTATCCGTTTCAGTGCTTTCGGTAGCCATCGCACCCTCTGACTTGTCGTCAATTTCCTTATCCTTGTGCTCGTCCTTGTTGGGCTCCTTGTCAGCAGATTCTTCACTTATAGTGGCATCTGCGGTCTCTGCATCGCGCCGCCTTGCTATTTCCGCTTCATTGGCCTTGATGGTCTCTTCGAGCTCGTTCTTGTACGAAGCTGCTCTAGAAATCGCCTGCTTAGCCACCTCGCCCAAGTACCGCATGTTAATGCCGCTCTTGTGCATATAGTCAGATAATTGAGCACCATCATAAGGGACTGCATTTTTGGAGATATCGTCCAAAAATTCTGGGATCAAGTTCTTAGTCACGAATCCGGACATTTCCCTGACCGTAGCTCTATCCTCCTCGCTCTCGTTGAGCCCTGTGAAAGCATCGGGGTTGAAAACAATCTGGTCGAAAGGAATGGCCACCTGAGGCTTCTCGCCCTCCTTAAGGGCTCCCTCTTTCTCCAATTTTTCAGTTTCAACTTTAAATATGGCTGCAGCTCTTCTCTTATACCACTCCTCAACGGCCTCGTGTCTTAAAGAAGCCTCCTTGTGCGGATATTCGGTTCTTGACCCTTCCTCGTAATGATTCTCCAAGAAGTTGATGTCAAGAGGAGTTGTTCTGTACAAGTCAATAATGTATTTTCTGCCATCGGTTCCAAAAATACCCTTTGTATCCTTCGAAATAGCAATCGCCTTGCCTTCAGTGGACGCTCCAGAAGCAACCTCAACAGCGTGACTCTTCAAGTGGAATGACTCTGCAATAGGCCTCAAAGGCTCGGCGAACTTGTCATTGATGTTGATCTTGTTATCGTCCAAAGAGAATCCGTATGCCACTTTATCAATAGACTTTCCGTCATCATCCTTTTGATCGTTGAATACTCCAGGTACGGGGGCTTGACAAATGATGCGCTCGCCTAAATAGTCCACAATACACGTGAGCAAATTGCACACGCCCGTAGTGTCGATTCTGTTCAAAAGCTTAACGGAAGCAAGGTCTTTTGCAAAACAGTAGCGAGCCGCCTCGTCACCGCCGGTTTGGTCGTGGGCGCCAGTAGCATTGACTCCAAAACTGAAGAAGATGTTATTTCTGAGGAAAATGTGCTTATCGCGAGGCTCATTGGGGTTCAAAGGCGTCAAGTTCTCCTTGACTATTTCCACGGCTGTCTTGATGGCCACCAGGTTGAACTCTTGAATATACTTATTGAGCAACTTATCTCTGAGCAAGCGTTCATTGAAAGTATCGCGAGGGAATTCCTTGATGCCTTGAAACTCGTCATTCCAATCCTTCACAAAATCGGCCCCGTCCACACCATTTGCAAAAGCAGAGAGTTGCGTTCTAGAGATATCTGCAGCAATCCCACTTGAAGCATCATTAGCGGCAACAGTCCATGGAAATCTAGTCACCACTTGTGATGGAATCTGGTATGATTCCAAGAATTGCGACGCCTTGACCAATAACTCTTTGTTCTCAGAGATGGTAGCATTGAAATTTTTCGACAACTTGGCGATAAGATTGAATAAGATGTACTCTTTGTGACTAACGCCCTTCTCGTCGACCTTCACCGCTGGATTGAAATTGGCATTCGTGTTTCTGTTCACGTAGAACCCAGAAGCATGGCACGTGATAGAGAACGTCTCGCTTTCCAAAGTGGTTAGCGTCAAGTATAACAAATCCCCTTTGAGCCTTTGCTGGTGAGGCACAGGGTTCCAAGGTGAAATAGAGATTGATTTAATGGGAAGTTTCCAGAGGCTCAAGATAGACCTGGAATGGGCGTGTTCATTCAACAGAATAAGAGATTCGTCGATCATAGCATTGCTGACCTCCTTCACTTTTGCAACATCCTCGTCAGAAATTTTTGCGGGCAGCACTTCTTTGTTAAGCTTGTCTTCGTCCCTTTCGGGGTTTGCAAAAGGCTGAACAGCGTTTAGACCGAGAAGACTGAACTTTTCCGAACCAGAGGCAATACTCAATGAACGGGAGGCATGGTCGAAAAAGTTAAAGCCAAGATTTTCTCTCAACCTGACGAGATGCTCATTAACTGTCTTCAAAGTGTACGCCTTTACAACCAAATCAAGATTGACATCGCCAGTGGCACCCAGGAGGACCTCTGACAAGGGTTCAAAATCGTCATAGACTTCGGTAACTCTAACGCCATTATAAACTAAAGAGTAGTTGGTCACACAATTCAACTGAGAAGCTGAGGCCAAAGCCTCTCTCACATCAGAAATGGTCTCCTGCAAAACATGGGTCGTTTCCACAAAGTCGATATTGGCACCTATCGATGATGGAAGCTTGATTTTTAGCTTCACTTCTTGTGCGGGTTCCTGGGAATCTTCAGCCATTGCAATGTCCTGGAGAAGATATTACTCTAGAATCTGGGGAATGGATGAAGGTGAAAAAAACCGCACTTGGCTACGCACGTGACCAAAGGTTCGTCTATATGGACTCACGCACTCTCACAGCGCATTGCTAACCCGGACGGAATTCATCGTTTTCCGTTCTGTCGGCTTGAACATCTGGTGTGATCACTATATTAAGCTTAGAGTGAATCCTTTACACCAGAGCCCGGTTTCCTCAACTCCGAATATCCTATGCTTCAAGACGCTTTTGGAAATACTATCGAGCACGACGTACCCGCCACCCAGGATTCCTATGCGCACATCAACGATTTGCCCACGGAAGTCCTCATACACATTTTTTGCAATCTTTCCCCGACTGATCTCAAGGAGTTGAGATTAGTGTGCCATAAGTGGAACTATGCAGTGCTGGACAAAACTACTTGGATTAAAGCTTTCGATAATCGCTTCAATACTGGCAATGTCTTTGCGTCTGTGACGCGGTCGCTGTTATGGCTACTGGAGTATTTTGGGCGGGTGGCCCTAACCAAAAAGTGGGCCAAGGGCCGGGCATTCTCCAACCTGTATCAGTTGGTCAATGATCGATTCTCTCATCACTATATCGATTTCCAACACGATCGGTTGTTGGCGTTTTCCAGACTTTCAGGATCCGTGTCTCTATGTTCGCTAAGTCTGGGCAAAAACCAGGTGTTCATGCCAGAGAGTAACATTGTTTCAGGAATCACGGCATACGATACAAATTATAATTACCTCGTTGTGGCAAATGATGACGGGAGTATCTACCTAAAAAATCTCCTCAATGCCAAATCCTCCGGGTCTACTCTTCTGTCAATGAAAAAGCTTCATGCGGGGCCCATCCCGATAGCCGGGTTGAAGCTCAACCCAGCAATGGACCGCAATAAGGAGAAACCAGATATTGTGGGAGTAACTTGCACCGGTACTTTAATGTGGTGGAATATGGAGAACCAGCTAGTGCACAAAATCGAAACAGAACGGAATGCTTTGAAGCTTGACACAGATTTCAAAACATTGGTGATTGTGGTGACTGCAGAATTTGTCTTTGTTGTGGATTTCTGTACCAGCGCGATCATAAATTCGTTTGAGCATGGTCTAGAATTTGAATCATTGGAGCCAGTATTTGCTTCTGATTTCAATGATAACAACATTGTACTTGCCACACCAAGTGAAATAAAAGTGTTCCATCTCAATAGCACCAGCTATGCTGTACTGCAAACGAAGGCCCCCGAAGGTGTATCCATCATCGACGGAACAATCCAAGCGTGCCATATGGCACGAAATGTCACTCTTGCCGGAGGTGACGGACTCCTATTTGCTGCAACTTTTTCAGACGGAAGCGTCGGCGTTTACAACATCCGGGAATTGAATGGAACGATCCCCATGAAGTGCCGCATCATGCAGTTTGAAGATAACAGAACTCCACAGGGCATTGCCCAGTATACAAAAGTCGCCTTGAACAGTACAGTGATTGCTATAGGCGCACTCCCTGATTGGGTTCATTTCTATGATGCCCATTCAGGACGCTACCTTCGAGAAGGCTCCAAGGTCAGGCGAATCCTCACAAGAAATGGAACCGAGCCCGTCCTGCAAATTCAGCTCAATTCTGATGATGCAAGTGGTGTAGTCGTTAGTGGAGATCTTGTGCAGTTTTTCAGATTTGGCGACGTGGCCTTCGACAAGAAACGCCCAAATGCCCCGCTGGCGCCCGACACCAATAGTCGCCGGGCAATGGCCCAGCACATCAAATCAGAGATTGCGGAATACGATGAGCTCGAGCAGTCCAAGATGCAACGGGAGATTCTTGCAGATAAGTACAATGGCACCGAATTTGACAATGAGCAAGAAGAGCTTCGGATAGCGTTGGCTTTAAGTGCCAGTGTTGAGGACTCTGCACATGATTCAGATGCAGAGCTAAGAGCTGCTTTGGAAGAACTGGCCAGAGATTGCCAAGCCCCAGACTTAGAGGATTCAGAGGATCTCGTTGCAGCCATAAAGCTTACTCAGATGGATGCTGAAGGCGAAGTACTCTCCTCAGGAGCCCGCGAAGGCTCCAGTCGACTCCATGAAGATGCAGTAATTGACGAGGACTCTGAGGAAGAAACGCTACGGCGTGTTCTACAACTATCATTGGCTGATCACTGATCATGGCAGCAGTTATAACTGAAGGCAGATGAGGCCTAATGAGCTTGAACAATAGGGAGACCAAAGTTGCAAAATCTTGCTCTCCGCGCATGCGGCGAGCCAGATGAGCTCCAACTGTTGTTCAGAACCTCGTCTCTATCACATATACGCTGCAAATGCGAGCGGATGTAAAGCTAGAGACATAGATATCAACTTTAGAAGTGAAATCCCAATTATATATACCACACAGTATGAATACTTGAAGCCTGTTTTTGCACTTCCTCTACCGCACTGCATCTTAGATGTTGCCCTTGAATCTCGCATCCGACTTTTTCCGATCGCGTGGTAGGTAAGGTGCAGGCCGCGGTGGAACATGAAAAAAGCTCAGTAGCTCCCGCAGAGTTACCAGTCTCGGGTCTACAGCATACTACAGTTTTTTCAATACGCCATACATCAGTTCTTCTCAAGATATAAACCCGGGTATCAAACCCGAGCCCATATTTCTCCAACCAAACGACTTTTCTTCATAAACACAACGCAATGGCAAAATTCAAGTTCTCTAGGTGCCCCCGTCGAAGAAGGATCAAGTTCTTCCAAAGCTCTCCCCGCTACTTAAACAACAATCGGACCGCATTCTACGAAAGCGGGAAAGCCAGGCGATGGTCACTGGAGGATCCGCAGTCGTCTGACCGTAAGATCTTGACATTTACCAATGGTCACTACGGCATTTATTTCAGTCTTTTCAATCATGAACTTCGCAAGAAGGAAGAATGCTATAGGGCCGATGCCAAACCCGGAATCTTGCTTGTATTACCAACCATCAAGACAGAAGAGACCATGCCAGAATTCCACATTTCCAAAGCCAATCAGAAAATCCATAATGACATAAACGAAATCAAGTCTACTCTATCGGGAATTGGTGACCAGAGCTCATTTAAGGCGTTCATACCTTCGAGAAATTTTTCCACCACCACTAAAACCTTCTATTCCCAAAAATCTAAGCTAGAACTTCCCCGAAATAGTGCGAAGAAAACAAAAGGGGACGGCATAGACAAGGATCGAGCTGCTGTTGGAGAAGGAAATCTCCCGGAAGAGGATGCCGAGTGCTTTGATGAATCTTTCGTCAGAACTCAGACCTCTGCCATTGTACAGACATTTCAAAATCATGCAAACAGTTCCGAACTCAACGTGATCTTCCCCTTATACCAATCTTTGAAGCGAAATGACCTCGTCCTTCCATCCATTAAAGAATACAACATTGTGATGAAATCAATTGTCTCGCGCTCCTTGGACAATGAGCATAATCTTAATGCCATTGAACAGAAACTCACTTGCCTCATGACAGTCTACGAGGACGTCCTCGTTGCATGCGCTAAAAGCCGGGATTATGCCCCAGATTTAGAAACATACAACATCCTATTATCTGCGATGTTTGAAAACATCAACAAAGCGATCAACTTAACGTCGGAACCCTTGATTACACACCATGCTTTCCAGAACATCGTCAAAAAGTGCCACGAGTTTATGCTTGTTGGGATTCGGTTGCTTTTGTCTATAAAAAACTTCCATGCCTTGGCCCTAGATGAATTTTTCCCTAATGTTCTTCGTTGTATCAATTTTTTCCCAACTTGTATCAACATCGAGCTTGCGAATCTCTTAATCCTGCTCAAAGACTCTAAAGTCGGTATACCTGCGTTTTACTCTCAGATGATCTTGGCGTCCAAACACATCTCGAAGCCTCATCTCTTGAACATGTCGAAAAAGGAGTCTTACGATTTCATATCTTCCTTGTACGCTAATTACAAGGAGAGCGTTTCCAAAGATGATTCTTTAAGGCATAATGAATATGAAGTTTATTGCGCTTTAGTTGAGAGTCTCATTCTTAATGAAAACTTGCCGGTCGCCACAAAATTTGTTGATCAGATAATATTATCGTTCAAAGACGATTGCCAGTCCGGAGACGCACGACCTGAACAGGTGAAGGATGTATCTTGTTTGCTTTCAAGATATATTGATACTATGATCATCTCCGGAAAACAAGAGGACTTGAAGAGAGCACTCAACTTAGTCTCCAAGTTTCGCAGATTGAACTATTTACCTGAACTTGGATTCAACACTCATGGCAATTTACTTAAAGCCCAAATTAATCACTTCATCTCACAAGAAATCGAAAAACAGAGCAATCCCGACAACGGTGAGAGCACTCAGAAACTGCAAAACTGCATCTATGAAAGCATTTTAGAGCACTACAATCTCATAGCTATAAGGAAGGACTTCCAGGAAAATATTACCACAATGCGCTCGAGCGCCAATGGTTATTTTAACATCAGCTGCAGAGAAGCGCTACTTTCTTTAGCACTTGACATTGGAGATCACCCCACGGTTGCACGCCTATTGAAGGAGATCCTTCTCAAAAACGATATTATCAGAGATTGGAATATCTCCAAGAAGTTGTGCCAATATCTCTTGAATGGAGTGCTGGCTCACAAGAACCAATACTACATGAATGTTATGTGGAATTTTGCTGAGCAACAAGCTTCTCGCTTGAAAGATGATCCGGGGGAGCTCCACAATTTTTTAAGTGAACATGCAGACTTCTTGCTACATGAGACGCCATCGACCCTTGAGAAGGTATTGAATCTGTTGATGGTGCATGATGCGATAAAATATTTTTCAATCGAAACATGCAATGGATACGGTGTTATTACGTTGATGAATTTTATGATGGAGCGAGTGAACCAGGTCACAAGCTCGCATGAAGCTTTGAAGATGTTACAATACCAGGCATTGTTGATACAGGAACTAGAGGGCACACACAATCATTACGTGGAGCTCTGTGCGCCAATGTTTGATTTGAAACAGGCACTTATTCAGTCTTTCAATGAATATTTGACGAAAATATCATCTGATACACTAATAACCGAGGATATTAATATCGCTCGCGTGATGGTGGGGGACCAAAATATCATTGACGAGCCCAAACGTCAAATTCAGAATTCCGATTTCAAGGTGGACGTGTCGCCGCAACTTATTGTGAATTTCGATTTGGGCGTTAGGATGTTCTGCAACTATTTTAAAGATGGGTACTCCTTTAGTGCTGAGACTACCAATGCAATCATATCGCGAGAATTTGTTGCCAGTTATTTGGAGAAGGAAAATCCCATCAAGGTTCGGGACTTTCTCTCCAGATTGTTTTCTACCGAATCTGACAATGCATGTGCGTACTTTGAGTCTCAAATTGTGAGCTTAATCAATTTGGGTAACGAGAGGGTTAATGTGAAAATATTGGATTGCTTAATGGGGGGTGGGTATGAGCATCTTTTGAAGCTGAGAAAAGTTCTTGAATCGATTGCTAAATTTGCGTCTGTGACTGAGAACAAGCAGTACTTGAAAACTTTGCACCACAATTTTCTGAAACTCAAATCCTTATGTCCCGACAAAAAGTGGGTGACGATTTACTTGAGCAAGCTCATTCTGGCCGAGAAGTACTCCCAAGCCCTGGATCTTATAAATGGGGATGTCGCATATTTTGTTGGGAGCTTGAATCCCGAAACTCGATTGGATGAGGAGTTCCTCTTCAACGTTTTTACTGCGTTATTGCGGAATGAAGACTTTGAGCAGGTGAACGCGATATTCAAAGAAAAATTCTCTGGGGCTGAAGGAAATAGGCTATTGCTTAGGTCCGAGAAGCTTTTATCATGCTTCTTTGATTACTATAATGCTGCTGGCTCATTCGGTACCATTTTGCAACAATTCTCTGCGTTGCCAGTTAAATCGCCAATCTTGAGACAAAAAATCCAATTTGCTCGCTATTTGGCACAACTTGAAGGGATAGAAGTCCAATTTCCTCCCACAAACCCTGATACAGCCGAAGACCTAGTCATGGAACTAATTAATGAGAGCAACATTTTACGCATGGGAGAAGTTTACAAGAGGAAGCAGTATTTGGTGGGCAACAAAGACGAATTTTTTCGAGAATTAGTCGAAACCTTGAACAAGGCCGCTAGGCATTCGAAGGACTCTAACTTGTTCAAAATCCAGTCCAAATTCGAAACCATGATCAAGTTGTGCAAAGCCATCGACTTGAAGGGGTTGTCATGCACCACATTGTCGTCAATTATAAAGCTCTTGACTGCGACTAAATCCACGGACTTGTTGCACATTCTTTTCACCAAGTTCAACAACAACAATACTTTAATGTGGAACTTGAACTTTTTCTTCCTCCGGATTGAAATCAAAACTCCCAAGGAGGCCAGCGCCATTTTGCAGTCCTTCAAAGAAGCTCTCATTGAGGTGGGTGACAATATCAATCTAGCAGTCATCGAGCAAATGGAAGAGCGTGGCATCAACACAGGAGGCACATAGATATATTTATAATGACGTAACGAAGTTTATTCATACATCACGACAAGAAAAGAGGGGGTTTGGTTTCAGTAGCCTCTTCGGAAGTTACTTGTAGCTTCGCAAGAAGACCCTTGATATCATTGTTCAACTTCTCTGGCCTTTCACGTACCTTGGAAATATTTAAAGCCTCATCGCCATCGTTTTGCGTTGTTTCTTTGTTATCTGGTGCTTGAGCTGGCTTGGGCATCGGCTTGTTCTTGTACTTCTCTTCTCTGCTGGAAAATCTCTTGGCAGATATCCAAATTGCACCCAAGACATCAAAACTGGTGGTGGCATTCGGCTCAAAGGTGAACACCTGCCCCATTTCAGTACTCGCCGAACCATCTGTACTGTTTATTTCGTTGTATGCGCAGTACTGGTAGTCTCCGCATAGCGGCGACTTTACCCAGCCCTTTTGCGGCCCATAGTCGCCGATTTGGTTCACAGTTTTTAGTTCATCAACGTCTTTCTTGCGCCGCTTCAAGCTTTTTATGAACATTTCCTCCGAGCTTTGATCAGCCGGGCCACTTGGAGCTCTCATGGCTGGGAGCAGTGGCGGCACTATAGCGTTGCGGATTCTTAATGGAGACTCATAAAGACGTTTGACATCACTTTGACTCTCGAACAAAAAAAATGGGAACTTTGACCTATCCCTCATGTAGCTGTTCATCTTGCAATAGGAAAATCCGGAGTTGATCCAGAGAAGCTCACCCTTGGCTGAGATGTGGCCAGGGTGCGAAGAGCATAGCTCAAACGACTTTGTTGAATTATACTGCTTCATTGCGCTACTGCTCGTAAATTCACCAACACTAGCAGCAGAGTGGGAATTGAAGGCATAACTCTCGTCGCCAGCAATGGACATCGCGAGCCAGTATAACTCCTTGTCTCCCCACACCGAAGACTTCGCTGGCTCTCCCCATAAGGAAAGTGTGAGAAGCACTAATAACGACAGGAAATGAGCTTTTCGATCTAGAACCACAACACCCGCTTCCTGGCAGTGCCTCCATCCCTTCATGTATTCGTTTCGCATTGTGTGATTTGAGACTGGTTGCACTCCCATAGCCATATCAAGCCTGCTTGATTCGTGAGGCATCAATTTCGCAAAGTAATTGGTTTCGACCCAGTCATTTTTGTCCAATAAAGACCGGTCCCTGAAGAAATATGCACCAGTGTTGGTATATTCCTGCATTTTGAAAAATGCCTCTGGTAATTGGAGTGGAACAGTATCCGCATCTAGAAGAATCACTTTCTCGAAAGAATTGAAGAATAGTGCTGCTATTTTATTGTTGTAGCCCGAGAATTCAGATCTGGCCATCAGAGAAAGCGGCTTGTGCATGTTAACCAATGTGAGGTTTTGCGAAGGAAAATCAAGTTCATGCATGCGTTTTGGGTCCAAACCAAACAGCTTTAACGACAGATTAAGCGTGTGCATCTCCATGTGTTCTTTTGAGAGTAGTTCGTCCTTTGGAGCACGCGCAGCTTCCTCTAGAGCCTGGCTCGCCGAAGACAGAATATCTGCCCTGTGCAACACTTGGATTGGCAACTCATTCCCCATAGCACGGAGGATATGAATGAGCTTGACAATATCTTTGACATGCCTCGTGGAGGCAGATATAACTATTCCCAGACCCCGGATGTTGTTGAAGTAATAATCAATGAACTCGGAGTTTTTGTCAAAGGACGGAGAGCCTTGAAAGAAGCTATTATATCCAACCCATGATGATATCTCGGGAAAATTCTTGGCGAAGTAAGGTAGAATTCTTGGGGCATATTCTTCAAAAATTCGACCGAGCTTCTCCGATTTGCCGTCATTAACGCCAAGAAAACAATGGCCGAAATTGCGAATAATGCACATCGTGTCAGCCATTTCCTGTTCGGTTTGGATCGTTTTATTTAAAGCGTCAGCATGCCATGATTCCAATTCTATTTTGTCCTGAATTGTAAGTACTTGGGGGTCGATATCCGGCTCTGGCTTCTTTTGCTGAATAAGGAGTTTTTCATTATCGGCGAAGTAATTAGACTTCTTGACGACATTCTTGTTGTATAATCGGTTCTTGAACAGACTGGCTTTCCACTCGGGTATTTCTTTAGTGATAAAATCAAAAAATTCTACACACTTCTCCTCTTTAGGCTTCGCCCCAAACACATCCCAGCCGCCAACGTTGGCTTCAAACTTGTCTGAAAGCAGAAACTTATACTTTGAGTAATGCATCAATTGTTTGATTTCATAGTTACTTCTTTTAAAGCCATCAGGTGTAAATTGGTAGGAATCCCGGGAAATAGGAAGATGAAACCATTTATAAGTCAATGCGAGTAATAGTATGGTCACCAAGAGGGGGTACACTCTCCGCCTGAAGCAATGGATCATGGCCTGAACATATAATTCTCTGATGTATCTCTCACTGGTTTAGTCCTTTGATTGTGATGCTATTTTCAGTTCAGTCAAACAGATAAACAATGCATGTCTGGAGGCGAGAACTCTATATATAGTTAGCTTTTTTTAGTCGATGTGCGTCTTTTTTGACAGGTACGCTACAGAACCGCGTGGTGTGAGAAACTTTGAGCATAGCCACCATAAGCAAAGCCTTGTTGCGATAGCCCAAACTTCTTTGTTATCAATGCACATTACAACCACCATTATGCAAAATCCAGTGAATCCCTGTATGCGTGGCATGTCGGGAGGTTTCCTTTCACGCCAGCGCCGAACTGTGGTCGTGCGCAACTCATGTTATGTAGTGAGCCATTAAACGCATTCCGATTTCGACCGGCCCATTCGACAACCGCAAAATCCGGAATGGATTAAAGTCACCAATTTCCGATCATCACATATTCCCGGTAACACGGCAGGGGTTGCTTCGGTCAGTGCTGGATGAGTGCGTCACATGATTCGTGTTCGCGCCAATTCGTACACGTAAAAAAACACCCGCGATCACCAACGCTTTCAACAACCGCAACATGTCCTCACAGAGTTACAAGACAATGGAGTCGAGTACGCAGGGAGTGGTCCCGGATAAGATGGCGGTCTTTCAAGAGTGCTTGCAGCAGTTCAATGCGCTGCCCGTCAACACTAAAAAGTGTCGTCAGCTATTGGCTAAATTGTTGAGGTTGATTTACCAAGGAGTGGAGTTTCCAGCGCAAGAATCCACAAGTTTGTTTTTTTCGATCTCCAAGCTATTCCAGCACAAGGACACATCTTTGCGGCAATTGGTATACTTGACAATCAAGGAACTAGCTGCCACGTCGCAGGACATTTTGATGGTAACCTCCTCCATCATGAAGGATATCCAGTCCGGTGACTTGATCTACAAGCCGAACGCAATCAGGACTTTGTCCAAGGTGTTGGACCCAACAACTGTTTCGGCCTCTGAGAGGTTATTCAGGAACTGTCTTGTGGACAAGAACCCGATAGTCTCGTCCGCAGCTTTGATCTCGTCCTACAATTTATTGCCTATTGCCAAGGATGTGGTCAAGAGGTTTACTAACGAAACCTTGGAAACTATCCAGTCGTATAAGCAGTTTCCTGCCAACCAGTTTCTGTTACACGAATATTACGGGGCTTCAACAACAAACTTACCATCAAACTCTTACATGTACCAATACCATGCATTGGGTTTGTTGTATCAGTTAAGAAATCATGACAAGATGTCTTTGATGAAGTTAATTACTTCTTTGCATGAAGGCTCTTCTTTGAAGAACTCCTTGTCGATCATCGAACTCATCAGATTCATTAACAAGGTGTTACTTGATGACGGCTCGCTCATTACCCACTTGTACCCTATTTTGTCGAGCTTTTTGAAACACAAGTCTGACATGGTTGAGTTAGAAGCGGCCAAGACCATAGTGAGTTTGCAGCACCTTGTCAAAGAAACTGAATTCATGAATGTTATCATGACGCTTCAAAAGTTGTTAACTGTTCCTAGGACCGCCACCAGATTTGCTGCTGTTAGGTTGATCAACAAAGTGTCAATGAAACATCCGGATAAGATTTTGGTGGTCAATTTGGAATTGGAGGGTTTGATCAATGATCCAAGTAGATCTATTTCCACTTTGGCTATCACCACTCTCTTGAAGACTTTGGGTGCTGGAACCGTAGAGTCCTCTAACTCAGAGAGTGTTGATAGATTGATCTCCAAGATGACTTCTTTAATGGATGACATCACTGAAGATTTTAAGATCATTATCATCGACGCAATTGAAAACTTAGCTTTGAAGTTTCCTTCAAAACACAAGAAATTGGTGGCTTTCCTTTCTGATTTATTGAGAGATGATGGCTCTTTGCAACTCAAGTCAACTATTGTTGAAGCTTTGTTTGATTTGATCAAATTTTTGCCCGATGAAAGTGCTAAGCAACTTATTTTGATCAATCTCTGTGAGTTCATTGAGGACTGCGAATTTACTGAATTGTCTGTGCGGATATTGCACTTGTTAGGTGATGAAGGCCCCAAGACTTCTAATCCTTCTTACTACATCAGGCACATTTACAATAGATTGGTTTTGGAGAACTCAATTGTCAGGTCTTCCGCAGTTATTGCGTTGGCCAAATTTGCCGCTGTCTGTGATGAAAGCGTTGCCAAAAATGTTCAAATTCTTTTGAGTAGATGCTTGAAAGATGTGGATGATGAGGTCAGAGATCGTGCCACCTTATCTTTGCAATTCCTTGAAAAGAAGCAAGTGAAGTTTATTGTTAATGACTCCAAATTCAACTTGCAGGCTTTAGAAAGCAAGTTGACGCATTACTTGAACAATACAGACAACTTTGCTGAAAAATTTGATATTTCTGAGGTTCCACTCCTCACGTCTGATGAGGTGAAGTCATTAGAATACAACAACAGAATTACGAAGTTGGAAAAATCAGCTGACGGAGCGACTTCCGAAAGCGCTCCTGATGCAGGAGTGGCTGGAAGTTCTGAGAACAATAAATCTAAGGAGGCTGACTCAGCCAATGACTACTTGAAACAGCAGGAATTCGCTGCTCGCTTGGCAGAAATTCCTGAGTTCGAAGGATATGGAACTCTTACGAAGTCGTCTGCTGGCGAGATTTACTTGACGGACAAGGAAAACGAATTTGTGGTGACTGCAGTCAAACACTTCTTCGTGGGATCGCAAAAGTTGGTCATTCAGTATGAAATTACAAATACGTTGCCTTCATTGGTGTTACAAGATGTTTCAGTTGTTGCACAACCAGACAATGAACTCTATGAGGAGGACTTTGTTATTCCATTGGCCGAGTTGCGCCCAGAACAAGTGGGCAGTGTTTATGTTTCATTTTCAACTCCTCAGCTCGGTGATGACGACATCTTGGCTGCTTTCGGGAACACTATTCACTACTTGAGTAAAGAAGTTGTTGATGAACAAGGAAATATCGACCCGAGCGATGAAGGAATGGAGGACGAGTACCAAATTGAAGATTTGGAGGTTATGGCCGGCGATTTCATCACGCCTCTTTACAACTCAAACTTTACCTCTGTTTTTGACCTGTTACCGCATGAAGATAGCAGTGTTGTCACAGTCGGCGGCGTCTCCAGTATTGATGGGGCAGTATCCAAGATAGTGCGTGTTCTCAGCAGCATGCCATTAGACGGCTCAGACTTTGTGCCAAGTGACTCGACGTCCCACGTGTTGAAGGTTCTTGGTAAAGACGTTTGGGGAGGAAAGGTGGGAACACAAATACGGTTGGCCTTTACCGGTGGTAAAGTTGTTGCGAAGATTCAAGCAAAGACCGAAACTGAGGGCTTCGCGGAGATCGTGGCTACCTCTTCATTTTAAATGCATCTAGTGTGTACTAGCGGTCAAAGAACAAAAAAAAAGATGATTATCGATTACGTGTCGGTTTGAGTAAGATTTCCGTAGAATGTGGTATTAAAATTAAAGTGCAATTCTATTACCCCTTGGAGCTTTGACGCTTCAAATTCTTGAATACGAAAGTTCCGGAGAAATAAACTAGCAACGCCGCCAACAATATCAAGAAAAATATCCAAAGAGCTGCTAGGTTATCGGCCTTGGCAGCGGTTGGGCATGCAAAGTGGGATCTGATTTCAAACATGTAGGTGCAATCCTGGACAGAAGTCACATGAGATATGTGCGCTTTGGTCATCGTCTCCCGGTCGCACACAAAGGTCAAAATTGTATTCCTCCGAAGACGCTCACCCAGCGTTGAGACGATGTTTCGGCAGAAAGAGCCGTTCTCGTAGTTGAGGATGATCTTGCGCCCCTTCATCACAGGCTTGTCATTTAATTGGCCCATCAGAATGTACTCTTGGGTCTTGGGATCGATAAAGTAGGCGCCAACCTCAGACCCATTGACATTATCGGCAAACAGGATGGAGCTCAAGTGAGATTTTCTCACTGGCGACGAACAGACACCAATAGAGTAGTTGCGCATATCTTCATGAGCTTTAACCACCCACGGCTGGGCCTTACCCTCGTTTCCCAAGCTTGAAAGCGGCCTTAGATCCATGAAACCTCTGGCAACGCTGGACACCGTGCATGAGTCCAGCTCATGGTCAGGCTCGAGCTTGAGTTTTTTCGCCATCTCGGGGCTGGATGGCATATTTTGAACAGCACCGTGCACAGGACTGTCCATTTGCCAGCCCGAAGGTACTATGTTCAGTAGCGAGTCCCATAAATCGGATTGGTGCTGGTGTTTTGTGGGGCGTTGTTCGATGACGAATACGCCGATGAGCAAAAAAAGTGCAATGGAAAAGAAGATAACTCTTCTCTGTAATCGGGATGCCATGCTGATGCGAATATGCAGATGTGGAGATGCGATCGAAGGAGTGAAATGAGACACTAAGCTATGGGTGGACGATGAAGTGGTACTGAACGGTGTGCGATGCGATTTGTAAGTGGGATCAACGAGCACAGAGGTCGCGAACCGAATAGGCATGTGTCTTGTGCGCGTTAATGCGACAAGTTCCTACCGGGAGAGAGCCCCAAATCAGGGACCGCATGGTGTATGACGAAAAGCTCACCACATGGCAAGGAGCTAGTAGAGGAAAAATCGGGGCCAGGCCCGCCCACATTGCCGATATGGGAAAAATTAGTCACACGATAATTACAACCTAGAACCGCAGCAATCCAACAATTTACCCGAGACTGCGTTGTAGTTCCTCAGTGTCTATTGCGGTTCGCACCTATACTTTTCGCGTTCAACCCAGTGTCTTATACTACCCAATGAATGCTTGGCTTGATCAGACGCAATCCGCCAATATCCTCTCCTTGGGAGTTCTGAGGCCTGATCCCAACAATCCCATATACTCCCCCATCCTTGAAATCAAACGGGAGTTCCTGCTCGATAGCCCTCATGGTGCTGCGGACGGGAAGCAGACTGATCCCCAGAAGGTGCTTGTTGCCGCCATTGTCACAAATGATATAGTTGCATTACAGGCAGTTCACCAATCTCACCTGGAAGTGGCTCAAACTCTCTATCCATCCCAGGAAAATGGCTTTTCCATGCTCCTGATTGCTGTTGTGTTGGGGCAGTACGACATTTTGGAGGCGCTCTTGGCCTTCCAGGAGACCGATTGCAATTCCATCGATACGGCCCTGCCCAATTACACGCCACTCATGTGGGCTGTCTCGGTGGCTGATTTGAAAATGACTGCCTTAATGTTGCAGCACGGCGCCGACCCTCACTTGTGCGCCAGAGAAAATGGGCCCTCAGCCGTGACTATGGTAGAACCGGAAAGCTCGGAGATTTACAACTACTTCCGCTCTCATAACCTTATCGAATCAAATAACTCTCCGAGAGCCTCTGGAACATATGAGACGAATACCTTTACGGCTGAGCAAAACGATTACGAAGATGACATCTCCTACAAAATTCGCATGCAAAGTCTCGGAGCCACCAACGACTCGGACGGGCTGGAGGATGTGCCTGAAGCGAACGAGGAAGCTCTTTTAGCCATGGATTCATATCTTGTGGAACTCCCCGACTTTGATTACAAGAACCCTCTTCCGGACCAGTTTATCAAGTTTACTGAATCCGACATTCCCTCCTTACTCGACTATATTTTCAATTTGAGGACACTCAAATCTGCAAATCAGCGTGATTGCAAAACGCCGGCTGCAATAGTTTTCCAGCTCCTCCATTATTCGCATAACAAAGCCAACTCGTCTGATTTGACGGAGTTTCTCTTCGATTGTTTCACCTCTCGCTTAAGGTCAGTTACAAACACAAAGTCGGGGGTTTTCAATATGGCCCTCACTAATGGAGATATTGGCCAAAAAAGCAACGCCGCTCATGGCGCAGGTGATATCGTGCTACTCAGTTACTGGCTCTCCGTTTCTCAATTTTTGCATTATTATTTGGCTCGAGGAAATTTTTACTCGAGATATCCCAAGTTCTTACAAGAATTGATTAACATCACCCAGTCTTTAATAGCAACGCTTTCATTCTCAATTAACTCTCGCCTCAACCTATTGGTCGACGACTGCTTACTAAACTTTACTAGCCTTGTGGATGTTAATAGTGTCTTATACGCTAAAGACTGGAATTTGTTTAAATCAAACAAAAAGCACCCTAGCAGCTACGAGGACATAATGCAGATGTTATACCCGCCCTCACTCACTGAGTTGATGAAGCCCTCTCCATTGAGATATATTCAAGTTTTGGGTGCACTTGATTACGTCTTGAAGGTTCACTCTGTTGATTCTTTGCTTCGGTTTCAGACTTTTTCTCAAGTTTTCTACCACATCAATTGTGTAGTGTTCAATCGGCTCATTTCTAACTCAAAATTTTGCTCCAGAGTGAAAGCGATACAGATCAGGTTGAACATTTCGGCGTTGGAAGATTGGTTACGCTCCCACAATTATCGCCCGCATAAGCCTGAGAGCATTGGCGGTTTATCCAAATTGTTGGGTGGAACAACTGATGTGCAGCTTACATCTTTACTTGACGAAAATGGAAAATCTGATGATCCGAACTCACTTTCATTTTACTACAGACCATTGTATTCCATTGGAAAGCTGCAGCTCAATCCCACGATAGAGCTCTTGCAATACTTGCAGATCATGAGTGGTTTTAATGACGAGAAGTCATTTCTCAACATTATCAAAGAGTTCAACACGCTCAACTACTACCAGCTTGTAAAGGCATCAAGGTTGTATCGCTACGAGGTTGGCGAAAGTCGTATTCCGAAAAACTTGGTGCAATTGCTTAAGCGGCTCATGTTGGAGCAGGGGACTCTGCAAATAGAGAGGCTTAATATGCATTACATGACACAGACAACTTTGCTCCTGAAGGAGCTCTACATCTACTTGAACCCCAATTTCATATTCGGAGTTTCTTTGCCGAACTCACAAGAACTAATAGAAACCTATGGCGCTGGCTTGGGAGGTTTGCGGAAGTTGAGGCTGAAAAAGTTTCAGCCGTCTTTAACAATCTCGGTCATGGACGATATTGACGAGTTGATTGCGCAGAACAGAAATGGCAACATAAACGAAAGTTATGACTATGAAGAAGACGAAAATAGTGCCAAGGAGGTCGATTCCAATGAGGATGAAGAGAGTGGTGTCTCTGGACTGGTTAAAGAAAACACCAAAGTCTACAAGCAGATGCAGCCTCCAAGCATCTTGGCCCATAGGAACTGGGGCGTGGATGACATTGATGCTAATCCTTGGTGAGTACATATGATCTTGAAGGAGCGCATATTATTGATTGGCCTCAGATGAGGCCCAGCGTATGTACATGATGGTGTAGGCTAGGTTTACATTTGGGCCAAAAAGTTATTGTTCTTGATCTTGGCCGAATTTTTCTTGGAAAGTTGCTTCTTTCTCCACTGCATTACGTTTTCCTCCTTGAGCTGCAAGTCAGTCTTCTCCTTGTCTAGGACATCCCAAAGCCAAGCCGGGTATTCGCTGTCCTCCAAGGCCACGGGCTCGTCACCGCTCTTTCTGATTTTCAAATTTAACACCGTGCCGGCAACACATGATGACTTGGGCTGGTTGAACCTGCCTATACTGGTGGAAAAGCTCTTACAAAGGGGCTGACGAAGTGCTGTGAGTGGTTTGAACATGGTGGCGGCAGGCATATCAATGAGACTGGTGAAATTCATGCACAAGGTAGTGCTAAAACCATAAATCGTCTGAGGATGTCCGCCCGCAGTGAAGCCGGACATTATTTATGAAAAGTTGAACAGTACCGACGTAAAGACAACAATGTTTTCAGGTATTGAGCGGTTTTCGGCTACGTGATTATTTTCGGTTATGTGCTTTTTTTTTGGAGATGATGGGCCTCCATCGAAAATGATACTGCTGAACGCCTCATGGTAGCGGGCATGTCATATGTATGCCAATGGCATGACACAAACGACACCAAACACTCTTTACAGCATACATTTGCAAACCTCATGGCTTGAATAACCATCCCTTGCCACCGAGATGGTCGGGCTTGGAATCACATTACCCCAAGGCACTATACATTCTCACTGGCGTGTATACAAAACACATAAAATGGGCGCAACCGAAAAATTTTAAGCTTCACAGTAGAACAACAAGAATATGCCACCAAAAAAGAAGGGAGTCGTCGAAAAGCCAATCTTGCTTGGAAGGCCTGGCAACAACTTGAAGTCCGGAATCGTGGGCTTGGCCAACGTGGGCAAGTCCACCTTTTTCCAGGCCATCACCAAGTGTCCCTTGGGTAACCCTGCCAACTACCCATTTGCAACCATCGAGCCGGAAGAAGCCAGAGTCATTGTTCCTTCGCCTCGTTTCGACAAATTGTGCGAGTTGTACAAGCCAAAGTCTGAGGTTCCTGCCTTCATGACAATCTACGATATCGCCGGTTTAACCAAGGGCGCACACGCAGGAGAGGGATTGGGTAACAATTTCTTGGCCAACATCCGGGCTGTCGACGCCATCTACCAGGTGGTCAGATGCTTCGAGGATGCTGAGATTATTCATATCAATGACGAGGTCAACCCTATCAACGACTTGGAGATCATCAAAGATGAGTTGAGGTTGAAAGATATCGAGTTCGCCGAGAAGCACTTGGAGGCCGTTGAGAAGATCACCAAGAGAGGTGGTCAATCTTTAGAGATCAAAAACAAGAAGGAGGAGGCCGAGTTGGTCAAGCGCATTATCGACATGTTGAAAAACGGAGTCAGAGTGGCCAACCAGAAGTGGACGCAAAAGGAGGTCGAGGTAATCAACTCTATGTTCCTTTTGACGGCCAAACCATGCATCTACTTGCTTAACTTGAGTGAGAGAGACTATGCCAGAAAGAAAAACAAGTGGTTGTTGAAGATCAAAGAGTGGGTCGACACCAATTCTCCCGGAGATGTGGTGATCCCACTTTCCGTGTCTATGGAATCACACTTGGCCAGCTTGGAGTCGCAAGAAGAAATTGACGCTTACTTGAAGGAAGTTGGCACGGAATCCGCATTGCCCAAGATCATTACAACCATGAGAAAGAAGTTGGACTTGATTTCCTTCTTCACCGGAGGCCCTGATGAGGTCAGAGAATGGACCATCAGAAAATGGTACACCGCTCCTCAAGCTGCAGGTACAATCCACACCGATTTGGAGAGGACTTTCATCTTGGCTAATGTTATGAAATACGACGATTTCGTCGAATATGGAGATGAGGTTGCCGTCAAGGCAAACGGTAAGTTGATGCAGAAGGGTAAGGACTACTTTGTCGAAGACGGCGACATTTTGCACATCAAGGCCGCTGAAGGTAAGGCCCGCTAAGTCGTGTGTATCATTGCGAATAAATATCACACTTGCTAATACTGCGTAAGGCGCACACTGTACCACGCACCTCCACCACCTGTGCAGTCATTTCACCCATGCTCCCCAACAACCACATAATAAGAAAGCATTTTTTCTGGCACGTCCTCCACAGGCGAACTTTACGGTCTGGAAGCAACCCGCCCACATACTTTTCCGACCCGGCCTCGCCTCCCCAGCAGTACGGGGCACCAAGTCATCAGACCAGTCAGGACAGCCAGAGAAATGATGCCTTCGTCTCTCCTCCAGAACAAAAGCGCTCAGCTAGCGAGCTTGGAACATTGATTGCAGTCTTATCCTTGGCTTACTTGGCAGTTGATAATTACTCCAACCGGGTTAAGCTCGAAAAGCTCAACCAGGAGTCCACGGCATTGCATATGAAAACTTTACAGCTTCAGCAACAAAATTACACAAGGGCAACGAAACAGCAAGAATTACGTATGATCAAAGAGAGAATTGACTCGGCAAAGCGGAGCTTCAAGATGTCCATACATATTGCCATGTTGAAGAAGCAACTTTTGGACCACGGGATCGACCCCAAAGATATTAACGATGTTACGGAGGAATTCGAAAAAAACGTTAAGGTCAGTAATTCTGCTCACAATGCCACTGGACTAGCCATTTGGCTCAACAACTCCTCAACATACTCCGAGCAACTTCCGAATTATAGGGATTACGATAGCAAGGGAAAATGAGGGGCCAGGCAAAAACATTTTCCATGTTTTGGCAGTCGCCGGAATCCCACAATAAATTTAATGTCCCATACAAGCAGGGTTTGTAGAAATTGTATGATGTCTTTTTGGGTACCCGGCAGTTACCCGCACGCAAATGCGTGTATAAATTCGAGCGTCATTCGCTCCCAGATTTTTTCCTCTTCATACAATGTTTCAGGCGCCCATTAGAGTCACGGTTTGCATGACTTCTTCCACATGTAATCTTACCACTATGTGGTTTTTCGTGCTCGGGTCAGCCTAAGAAAGAAGAGTCTCTGCGGCCCTAGCGTCGTGGTGCCTTTTTGGGTATCCACGCGGTTCGACACTTACATCTCAAACGTATATGAGCCCTGTAGAGTTCTCTTTGCACTGCTCTCGTGACATTCTTAGGTGTCTCTTTATCTGCTCACTTGTTCGTCGTACGTGTATCTTTATTTGATCAGTCGTAAGCGTTCATCATATCGTGTCATGTCGCATCTTGTCAGCTGGGCTTGTCTCTGCTTAATACTGAGTCAGACAGTTTGGCTTTCTCAAAGCTATCTACTCTTTTGTATGAGCTTGGCGTCTATTTTAGATAGCAGCCTCTGTTCAAGCTTCAACTGCAACAAGGAAAATTTAGGACAGCAAACGCTCTTGGCATCTTTTCCGTTCTCTTCGTAGAAGCTCTTGCAACATTTGTAAAGCTCATCAATTACCTTAGTGCATTTGGACTCATCGTATCCATTTTTTCGAACGCAGTCTTGAATGGCACAAGCGAATGGCTTGCAAGCGTTTTCTGTGTCGGACATAAGAAGGGAACGTTAATACGGGAGTATTCTCATAGCAAGTATACTGACCATGTCGCTGCGTGCACGTGACGGATGCGCTAATGTTTTCGGATAAATAGTGATAGTTCGTGTTATCGTTAATGCATTAAATATATTATATAGCGTTAGGATCGAGATCAGCATGGTAGTCGTCCTCGTCGAACTCGCTTGGCTCGTAGATGACAAGCGGTACAAACTCGTCTTTTTGAGCCAGTCTCTTTTGTGTGTTCGCCCTGTAAATGTAAAATGCCCCGCTACCAGAAAAAATGGTGACGCAAATGGTGATAAGACCCCACCGAGACAAATGCCAACGCAAGGATTCGATTTCCGACCGCATAGCCATATTGAGCTCCGTGGTAATCTTATGATTACTCTCCTGAATCCGCAACATGATCTTCTTACTCATTAGCGTGTTTTCGGACCTCTGGTCATTGATAGCCACCTGGATGTCATTCTTCATCTGAATGAAATGGTTATTAAGATCATCGCTGATGATGCTAAAGTCACGCTCTAGCGCATTGATCTGGTTTATTGCGTCGTTGATGTGCTGCTCCCTATTTCTGGTGACATCGACATTGAGTTCTTGATGAGCACTCTCGAACAAATAGCGCTCGTTCTCCAACTCGTAGAGATGAGAGTATTTGGTCAGAAGCCTGGTAAGTTTGGAGTTGAGCTGAAATATGAGCAAGTTTATGATTTCGTCCGATTGAGACGCCGTAAACCCGGCTCCGACTAGTTGCCTGTAGACAGCATAGGTATCAATGTACGGCTCCATATCGTCAAATATAGTGGTGAGAAATTCATCAGACTTCAAATTTTTTTCGCTCTCGACTTCTTGATTGTTTGCTTCCCCAGGGTGGAATTTACTCTCCAACCCAATGGAACTTGCATCGGCCACCATAGGATCTGAAACATGTTTTTTGGGGGACTCTGGCATCGTTTCTATTTCTCTAGTGGATAATGCCAATTTGCTTTGATGGAAAAATGAGCGGCTCCTGTGATGCATCCTAGGAAGCTGGATGCCACGTATCTGAGACGTGTTGAGGTTCAGGTAGTTTCGTTTAACCCCCCTCCAAGCCCAAACTGCTCCAAGATCAGGATTAACTCGTCGACATATTCCAAAGCACCTCTTCGAAGCGTATGAAACGGGACTTGGATTCATCGTAAAGTGGTGCAATGGGGCGGAGACTAACGGTAATAGATGTGAGAGACAATCGGGGGGGATTTACTTGATATCGGGTGCGAAAGTGTGCGGCTGCGGCGAGTTTAGGTCAATATCCTAGAGCCAGATCTTTGAACTGGAATTGGTATTAGCACTGAAGTAGAGTGGGGATGAAGCAAATATCATACAAAAGTATTAGGCTCGAGCTCGAAATTTTCGAAGCTGCTACCTCCTCTCGCGGTGAGCAGTGTCTTTCTTTGTAAGGCAACACGTACGAGCTGCGCGCTTTTCTCTGCTCCAGGCCAATCAAGATATACCATAATGAACTTTCTTTCGAGCGCCTTGAATTTGATCTCGGCGAATTCCATCCCATATACCATCAAGGAAAAGCTTGTGGACCCCCAATCTTCCTCTTATCCCGAAAAATACAACATTTGGACAATTTATAATGGAGTTATTCCCAAAACAGACTCTCCAGTCTCTATCTTCGAGTTCAGTTTGAATCAACCCAACACTGCCAGGTATGAGCCAATGGCTCGGAATGCATACCGGAAGTTAAAGTCTGTCAAGTTTCCTGGCATTCTTAACACAGTCGATTTCATAGAAAATGATTCTTTCTTATACATCATTACCGAACGCGTCACCCCGCTCATCACATATCTCACGGAAAATGGCTCCAAGGTCTCTAGTGAAGCAAAAGTTTATGGTATTTACAATGTTGCCAAGTCGTTGGAGTTTATTGGGTCTAAAGCGAGCTGTTTCCACGGCAAATTAGACCTTGCGTCATCAGTGTACGTCAACTCCGAAGGTGAGTGGAAACTTTTTGGCTTCGAGCTCCTCACCTCGTTCAAGTCAGACCCTGATCAACCTTTTTACAGAAATTCTCATTTGGTGTACTCGTTCGAAGAGAATATGCCTACTGAAGTGAAGCTGAAAGGAGTAGATGCAGTACGTGCTGACCCTACTTCTTACGATGCTTACCGCTTGGGAGTATTCATAGTTGCATTATTTGAATCTACCGATTATTCTCGGCCTTTCGTGATGAATAGCAGACCCATGGCATCCAAGCTTTCCGGTAAGGCTCACATCTCAACAGCCTTAGCTACTCTGATTATTAAGTTAGTATCTCCCAGAGATACAAGGTTGGGAATTCCGGAATTCTTGGAAAATAACGCTACCGCTTTTGCTTCCAATACTTTGATCGGCTTTTCAAAAGCATTGGAGGATATCAAGTACGAAGACCAAGCGACAAGATCTTCGTTTTTCAAGCACGATCTTCAAAACTATATCGATGGGGACTTCCCACCCGGTTACTTAGGTAACAAGTTGCTTCCTGAGATTATCAATCAGTACAACATTGTTACCAAAGAAAAACCATCGGTAAATACAACCCCTGAGGAACATGCCGCTCGTCAGGAAACGAGATCGGTTCTATTGAACCACATAATAAAACTCAGTGGCAACTTGGATGAGTCCGCATTCACAAAGAGAGTTAAACCCATTATTTTCGATGCATTTACGTTACTGGACAGATCTGTGCGATTGTGTCTTTTGAAATACTTACCTCAGTATACCCAGCATTTAACCGAGTCAGATGTCCAGAACAAAGTATTCAATAACTTACTCACAGGTCTCCAAGATACAAACTTTATGATAAGAGAAGTTACTTTAAATTCAATTATGTTGATCATCGATAAAGTGAGTGTGAAGCAAATCAATCAGGAGCTACTTAAAGTTTTGGCAAAGCTGCAGATGGATCCTAAGCCATCGATAAGAACCAACACTTTGATTTTAATCATTAAAATTTCCGAGAAAATTCATTACACGTCTAGGAACAACGTGATCATTACTGCGCTCGCAAAATCCCTCAGGGACACGTTTGCCCCGTGTAAGATGGCAGCATTGAATGGGTTCGAATCCCTAATCGATTCTTTCACCCTTGAGGAGATATGCTCCAAAATATTAGGTCATTTGGCGATCTCGCTCATGGACCCCAAGTCAATGAAGGTACGACAGGAATCCAAACGGATTTTCACACTTTATCTCGATACTGTTGAGAAACATGCCGCCACTTTACCACAAATCGAAGAAGATGAAGATGCCGAGGAGAAGGAATTTTATGAGAAGTTTTCTAAACCTTCTTCTAATGGAGCCAATGCTGTGACATCCTCTAAATCTTCTTCATCGTTTGGATGGATGAGCAAGCTTGTTTCCGCCGATACTGGTGCAGTTCAGGGCCAGCTCAACAACTCTTTTGACAGGTCTACGCCGGATTTGACTAGAGTCTCGACACCAAAGCTACCACAAGAGACACATGAGCAATGGATCGAAGACTATGATGAGGACGATGGTTGGGGAAGTGAGTCAGAAGTTGTGAATACACAAACCTTTGTTCAAGCAAAACCCACTCTTCGAAGCGCTCTTGGTTCTACAAAGACAGCACATAAAAGCAATGTGAGCAAGGGTTCCGGATTAAAATTGGGCCACAAACAGGTCCCAGGATCAACACTCAAGTTGGACCTATCGCTTGAAGACGACGAAGACAATTGGGGCGAGGAGTGGTGAGCGTGCCTAGCTAAATGTGGCAAAGAGAGCTGAAAGTGCTATTTTGAACTTCATTTTTCTCACAAGTTTTGGGTCCAAAAATCCTGATCGATCAGATTGCCATTGCTTTCCATCATGTAAGGAGGCAATAACCGACCGAAAATTTGGGTATCAAATGTGTCGATCATCCCAGGCACATACTCTAAAGGAGCGTCTTCTAGACCTGCAATGGGCTCTGACGATGGAGATTTCTCCTTTTTGAGGTTCTGCTTCTCATTAGCGTAGCTTGCAAAATTGCTCAGAGGTAAAACTACGTCAGTTCCGATGTCATCAACGGCACTTTCAACGTTTTCTGGTTCTTTCCCCGGGGAAGCATTCTCCATGTTTTGAAAGGGACAATAATAGTTGAAGAGCTTGTTGCACGCATCGGAATCATTGGCTTGATCCTCGGGATGTTTCTCCACGTTGTTAACAGGTGCCTCATTCGACCTCCTCTCAAATCGGAAATCGTTTATCTCGTCGAAACTGTTAATTGTTGATTTGGCAACATTGTCAAAATCGTCAAAAGAGGAAAAAGGCACATCTTTAGTGTGAGAAGAAGACGATGCTGTTTTCTTGTTTAGCATGTCAAATAATTTGTTGAGGATATTGTAGATACGCAAGGAAGAATTAGACATGTTCTTCAAGTTATCGAGGACTTTCTTGCCCAATTCAATGTCCTTCCTAATCATATCAATGTTTAAGTCATCATCAAAATAGACTCCGGCATAATTAACGCTCACGTTATTGCTCCCATTATCGTTATAGTTTGCTGCATGATAGTAGTAGACCAAGCATGCAGTGGAGAAGAAAATTGTGTACATGGAGAACCAGTATGTTCCGATCAAAAGGTCCTGGTGAATCATTTTGTTAGCCAATTTGACAACCAATCGAGCGACCTTGATACAGTTGCGTCCTCGTATTAGAGCCCTCGGGTCAGTATTCTTGAAAATAGAACCTTTGCTGATGTAATGGATGAATGGACGGTAAAGACTTAATTGGCAATTTAAAAATGCAAAATGAAGGTAGTATTTAGCCAATCTAAGCCGCTCTGGAACATTCTTTTCATCACCAAAGTTTGCAGGATCGGAGGGCCTTAAAGTCATAGGAACACTATCCAACCACATCTTCAATTCACATTCCAAATTGGTCACGAGGTCGTGTACATTGCGTACTCGTAAGATGTTCTTTGGTACAGTTTGTACTTTGACGGGATAAAGCTCTTTCACAATTTTTGAAAGTAACATAGTAACCCTTGTGTGATAATTAGCACACGCAGCAGATGAAAGCGGTCCGTCTTTATCGGTACCAAAAATTCCCTCTCTAGTGATAGATTCATCATCTAACTCAGGGGGGAACTGTTGGTCGATCTCATCATCGCTGATGGATCCGGGTAGTCCAAGAAGACAGTTGATGTAAATGTCCATTTTGTAAATTGTGTAAAAGAGCCTTTTACGAGTGTCAATTTCTATAGGATCAAGATTTCTCTTGACTTGAAAGACACTCAAATCACGATGCAACCCCTCCTTCAAAGCACTCCGCATGGCTATTCCAATATATGAGTAGCAGGTAGAAAGACGGGCTGAGCACTGCAAATAGATGACCATCATGACAATCGTTTGGATGGCGGGAATATCACTGACATCAGTAATGTCTATTAGTTTCCTAGCCTCCAAAAAGTACTCGTACCCGTCGTTCTCTAAAGCTTTGTTTTCGAAATCATTATCATTCTTTGCTTTTTTGGAAAACAAGGATCCACAGGCCAAGAGTGAGTACAAGAATGGCAAAAACTTCTGCTGTCGATTGGTATATTGGCTCGGATCCATACTGTATATCAAGTCCACTTCTTCTAAAAGGGACGGGCGGTGGTAAAAGCGAAATAGAACACAAGCTTTTGTCCAATTTGTGTAAATCAACTGAAGTGCAACTTCCTTAGGTGGTAGTAGGAGCCTGAATTCCTCGCCAATGAGGTCATTGGGAGCCGGGTATGTGTCTATCTGGGATATTGGCGAGTCATTGGGCGTTGGCAGATTAAGATACATTTCGCAAATATCGTGAATATTCAAATTCAGGGGGTTTTTCGTCTGCAACGCCGACACCACTCTCAGGAGCTTTGTGAAGTCAAACTTTTGTGTTTCATCAGACAATAGATTCAAGTTAAGTTGGGGAAACAAGAGAGCTAAAATTTTCTGGGCAAGGATTAGGTTGTCGTTCACTTTTAGCGAGAGGAAGTTTTTGCGGCCCAAGATCTGGGATATGTCATGGGGTTTCTGCACTTGAGGCAAATTATTCAGCTTATTCCGGAAGCTGGGCCGGTCGTAGGTGCAATTGAAGCTGTAAACCGTGCAATATATGCAAGGTTGTCGGCCGTCACACTTGACCTTTTTTAGCCTGCAATTGTCACAAGCCCTGGTAACTCTACTCCGCTTCTTCTCCTTGACCGAGTCATCGAAGCTGTGTTTCGTGCCACTCTTGGTCAGTTTGTTATTTTTCTTATCCGCAGACATGGGTAGCTTTTCCTCAAATACAGCACCCGGTATAAGCGCAATAGATTGTGGTGCAGAGTGTAGTATCGAATTTGGAGCTGAAACTTTAGTTGAGCATATAAAAATTCTGTGGCTTCAAGCGCGACCAGCTCGGTACCTGAAGCTGTTAAAAAAAGAACGGGAAAGAGACGAGATTGAGGATGAGAGGTTTTCGTCTTACACAAGACATTACGAAATATCTTAAACAAAAGTTGATGAAAGCTGTTGAACTATGCAGTCCTTCTAATTTAATTCATTTAGCCCCTAAGGACTGTTTCCCTTCTAATTTCCCATCGACACTTGAGCTTTTTGTTTTTGCACCATTTTGCCATGAACAAAAATTAAACCAAATTCTCATGAAACATTAAACTTGTTACACACATAAACACACGACTCCCCCGAAAAAGTTCATACATTGAGAAACTATTGGAACACTATCATAATCGAGACTCGCGTCCTCGAGACCCATAACTTGGCTTGGCGTGATACCCGGTCTCTGCAGTGACTCATCATTCCACTACCGATGAACCCTACTTCCACTAAATGTAACTAGTCTCCAAGACTTCATAGAAGCCCCAAAACTGGAAAAGGCAGAAGCACTTGAAACCAGCGTAATTCCGTATTTGGGTAAGCATGAAGGTCACAACATGCAGAAAACTGTATTGCGACAAAGGTAGTGTGAGTGATGTCTAGCTGCAGCGCTTCTTATTCGCAGATAAGGCTTATTTCTCAGTCCATTCATGTGAGGCGTAATCGTAATAATTATGTGGTGCGTAATGCCTGACAAATGTCCTGCATCTAATGCATGCCTGCAACGTCTGATGACTACTGAATACTTTCGCAGTCATAGTGCCTTTCTTCTTCATGAGCGCCATTTTGTCTTCTGATGACTTGAACGACTTCATTTCTCCGGGAGCAGTATGCATAAAGCCAGTGGAAGAAGTGAAGAACCAGGGCGAGGCCACGGGCGAGGTGGAAATCCAGCTAGATTCTGAAGGCAAGCCCTTGGAAATTTCAAAGATCGACGGCAAAACCTCAGCCCTTTCACCCGCCCAAATCTCCCTAGCGGACTGCTTGGCATGTTCAGGCTGCATCACATCCGCAGAAGAAGTGCTCGTGGCGCAACACAGCCACAATGAGCTCCTCAAGGCTCTTAGAGATAAGAATAAGACCTTTGTGGTTAGCATATCGCATCAATCTCGAGCATCCCTAGCTAATGCATATGGATACACAGTGGATCAAATGGACCGCTTATTAGTACACTTTTTCCAGAAGGAGCTAGGGTTTCGGCATGTTGTTGGAACAGCCCTAGGGCGCAAACTCTCCCTTTTAGAAGAGTCTCGCAGCATGATGACAAAACGATCTTCGGGATCAACCGGTCCCGTTCTATCCTCTGTATGTCCTGGCTGGGTGCTTTATGCGGAAAAGACACACCCTCATATCCTCTCACACATGTCGACCGTGAAGTCAACCCAACAAATCACAGGATGTCTTCTCAAGACATTGACAGCTCGGAATCTTCAGATAAATTATCAAGATATATACCACTTGTCCATTATGCCATGTTTCGATAAGAAGCTTGAGAGTGCACGCCCGGAAGAAGACACTTCAAGTCCGACCCCTGATGTGGACTGCGTGCTCACAGCAAAAGAACTTATAAATTTGGTGGAATCATCAGAGTTCAGTCTTGTGCCGAAAAATCCTGAGGAGATCCTTCAAGACCAAGCACCTATTGCAGACGTTTATGCGTCATGTGCTCCAGCAAATTGGCCTGCACAAGAATTGACATGGGCAAACGATAGCGGCTCAGAGTCCGGAGGTTATGCATACAATTACCTTAGCATCTTGAAGGCTCATTTGATCCAGGAAAAGCCCGAACAATACGATGAACAAAGCCTTCAAATAACTACCTTAGAAGGCAAAAATTCCGACATCTACGAGATGCGTCTCATGCATAGGGATGAAAAGCTAGCCTCGGCAGCGGTGGTTAACGGTTTTAAAAACATTCAGAATTTGGTGAGGAAACTCAAGCCCGCGGCCGCGGGCATGGAAAAGAAAACGACCAAGGCGAATCCTTTGGCTGCAAGGCGTAGAGCTCGCCTAGGAGCAAAATCAGCTAGTGATACAATCCTAGAGCAAACAGCAGATGCTTCCAAGTGCGACTACGTGGAGATCATGGCCTGCCCTAACGGATGCATCAATGGCGGGGGCCAGATTCTGAGACCTTCCGAGATCCAGGAGAAGGAATGGCTTGCGCAAGTGAAGGACTTGTACAAGAATATCCGCACAGAAAGCCTCACTTCTGCCAATTCTGCGTTGGCTAGAAATTTGGATGAGTGGAGCGAGAAATTCCGCTGCGAGAATGGCATATCTCGTCTGCGCCTATACCACACTACCTTCAAAGAAGTGGAAAAACCCACCGATCCCAATGCCATTTTGCTAGGTGCCAAGTGGTGACCGCCAAGAATAAGGTACAAGGACTTCTATTCATCAAGCAGCAGAAATTTGAGCATTGTTTAAGCATACTATATTTATACAGGAAAATCACCTATGTGACAAGTATCGAGACTTCGAGGTTTCTCATTAAAGCTGTTCAAGAAGCGAAAGTGCTCAAAAGCTCTTGATGGTATTAACCTGAAACCTTCTGCAAACGTTTCTGAACCTCATTCGAATGTGTAGCACGGGTCATAAGTTGTCTCTCCATAAAGCCATTGGGGGATCGTTACGCGTAGTACCGTGCTCATCTGGGCCAGTGGCGCGACAGTGTAGAACGTGTGAGCAGATGAAAAAAGACCTCTCCTGCAACCACCTCTTTCCTCATATGCTTCGACTGCTAGCAAGGTATCAACCAGTAACGCAGTTCACGGTTCTCAGACAGTACTCCCAAGGTGCTTTCGATATTGGCAAAATCCTAGCGTCAGCTGGCGCATCATCGGAAACAGCCAGGCCTCGGCATAACCGATTTTCTAACAAGTATACAGACAAGTCAGGCGCCAAAAACTCACCTAGTAACCGAAGGACATCTTTCGGTGATGCTTGGAGGCAGCAAAACGTTCAAAATGGAAATCAAACCCCGAGAGCTTCCTGGCGCAACAACGATCAACCGAACAAAGATTTCACGTTCAACATCCAGACGGGGTCTGAAAAAGCCCAAGAGGCTCTAAGAGATGTCATCGTCAAGACCAAGCAATATAGTCCTTCATTTTACGTCCGGTTTTTGGATCCGAAAACTAACAAATTGTGTAATCGACATTTGCTGAAAATTGTCAATCTGCTCGATTTGACTACAAACGGCCTCTTGCTAGTACCGCCCAAGGAAAAGAACGAATTGCCGCTTATACGGATCAATAGATTGATGGAAATGCTTCAAAGCTACTCTGACCAACTTGCAGCTCAAAAAGAGGCTGAGCTTATGGAGCTGGGCAGCGAACGGTTCATGAGGAAAGTGCAAATCCGACATCAGGCAGAGAAAAAGAAATCTGCAACGAAAATCTTGATGTTGTCATGGTCGATTAGCTTAAGTGATCTCATGAACCAAAAAAAGACGGAGATTGTGAAACGATTAAAGAAAGACGAGAAATTTCAAATTTGCGTCGACGACAAGAAATACAATATAGAGAGCCCTGAAGAGCCCGAAGAAGACGTTGCGCCCAGGTTGAATTGCCTCAATGAAGAGGATTTCGAATTTGAGATGAACAAAAGGCAATTACTTTTCGATAAACTACAGCAGATCCTTGAAGACTGTGACTGCAAGACAGAGGTGAAGGGTTCATTGGAGGGCAGGATCATGGTGAAGGTTACTGCAAGGCACCCCATCATAAAAAAGAATGAAGAGTCAACTCCAAGTAAAGAAAAGGATAGGAAGAGGATGAAAAAGGCACAAAAAGCCAAAGAATTAGCCGACAAAAAGGCTGCGGCTTCCGAGGATGATCTTGACGCATTATACCTGTTCAAAATAGAGGATTAATCCAATTGTACATAAATAATTAAGAATTCAGAATCTAGACCGTGCCATAGCTATAAGTGCTTCTTGGCCTGTCCAGACTAAGCCGAAGTCTATCAGCTCGAAGCTTTTTCACTTTATAGCCATACTCGTGACCGTCGATCATTTCGTCAACGATGGGGTAATTTATAAGCTGCTTGACTTCGATCTGGTCCAACTTGTAGTTGTTTACAACTGAACATGCTTGTTGGTAAAACCTTTCGTCACCATCAAAATCCTCATCAGAATAGTCAATTTCAGGAACAGCCATTTTGACTTGCTCCTCGATGCTTTCATAAATAAATGTTGTGCTTTCTGTAAGTGCTTCGGATTGACCCGGTGAGCTGGGAGGGGAACTTTCGGCCTGCGATGACCCAGGATAAATGCCCCGTAGCGAGGTGCTGGTCAGGTCAATAGAGTGGGAGTATTGGGGATGTAAGCTTGACCTAGCCGCAAATGGAGAGATTGCAAACGACTCCAGAGTGCTTTTAATAGTGTCTCGTTGAAGCAGTGGGTTGTTCGGGTGAACCTGAGCCACATGTTGTTGGTTAATCCAGTGCTTCTGTCTGCCATCTGTACTATACCTTAAACCTTGGTTGATTCTGCTCATTCTTCCCTTCGACATCGGGTGGGCGATGTTAGCATCCACTGAGTTGAACTGTTTGTAGTCTTTGTAGTAATCGCCATGGAAGGTCAAAGCAAAGTCAATCAACAAGTCTTTGAACCCAATCATATCTTTAAAAGCGTACACGAACTGAAGGCGTCCGCTGGGCATGTTAGAAATGTTGAAAGGCTTATATGAGAAAGAAAGCCAGTGTCCAATTGCAAACGCCACCAATTCCACGCAAAGTAGCGCATTCTGTATGGATACGCCGATGTTAGGTGCACCATTCTCGGCCAGCGAATTATTTTTTGGGAGAACACCACACACATTTAAGATGGCAAGCAACACACCTTGCCAATAGGAGGCAAAAATGATCAATTTCACACACAAGAATTTCCCGATCGGATTGAATGGTTTCAAGTCCACCCAAAGAATTTTCCAAAATATTGCGAGACAGTAAAGCGAAAGTGACACACTGAAATTGTATAATATGGTAAACCATAAGTATAGCGAGCGCAAACCCATGTCGTTAACATTGTACCAACCCAAGCCCTCAGCAAAGAGCGTTCCAAAACATATAACTGGCTTGAGCCATACATACTGCAAAATTCCTCTTTTGATCCCTAGAAACGTGTAGGGGTCAGAAATGTCCAACGGCGGCAAGAAGTACAGCACTATCCCTGGATGTGGAGTTGGGGGCCGACCACTGTTGCTTATGATAATATTTCTAGCTCCACCAAGCATGTCGATCAAAAGTGAAAAGAATGTGTAGATAACGAATGCTTCATAAATCTCTCGGATAGGCTCAATCAAGTATTTAGTGAACCACGATGTTGGGTAAATGAGCATCAAATAACACGATAAGGCAAAGATGGGGATGATGAGATGGATGCGGATCATCAACCTTTGTTGGAAGGGCTTTCTGTAGTTTAAAAGATGTAAAAAGATTGAGCACAATACCACTGAAGTGGCAAGGAACGAGGACCACCCTGAGACTCGAATGATCCAAGCCGGTAGTGTCACTGAGTCGCTGTTAGACATTATGAGATGATCTCCGAAGCTCAAATATCGTTTGATGTATGCAATCCAAGAACGGCTCGCTCTGAGCTCACAGTATAGAAAGGATGCACTTCTAAATTATGTTCGTAAGCCGCTTTAGATATCGATAGGGTGCGTAGAGTATACCACTACGAGAGACCGCTACACACCCGTACACCGGGAACAACCCAAAAGTTGATCATTATCTTCCACAGTCTCATAGCTCGGGACATTGGTGAGTCGAGGTGACAACACTCTCTGTAATTCTTAAGCATATTCAGTAGCCTCGGACGTCCTCCTGTTACCTATCTGTTTCTATTCATACCAGGATTTTATTGTTGACTTCGTGTGTCTTGATTCAGGGCTGTATCCCCTGACCTCATAGGTCTTTCTGAGAATACAGAACACAGTCAACCCAGCTCCATCTCCGGCTACTTATATCACTTGGTGGTATCTACCAATACTTTATGTGTCCCCTAAACGTTTGAACAGAATTCTCGGCATAGAGATGACCCTTCTCCAAATCCTGTGTTGTTGTGCTCTCCTCCTGTTCAACACCAATTTGCTGTCCGCTGCAGTCTGCTGAGACTAGAGGTACATAAGCTATATACATTTCGTATCATACTTGTATATCACGCCATTCCAGCTTTTTTCATGCGGCGAACCCGTTCCTTCTCGTCATTGATACGCTCTAGCTCTTCTCCTGTAATCAAGTGGTGAGTATGATTATCCGCTTTGATGAACTTGCCCACCTCGAGGCGGCCAATCGAAGGATCGACGCCAGATGATTGATCAATTGCTGGTTGGCTCTCGATGCTCTCTGCGGGTTCTTCTGATACAGCAAGGCCTGCTGGTGCAGCTGGTCCTGTAGGTGTGGAAGACTCTGCTGGTGTAGCGGGCTCCGTCGCAGGTCTTTGACCAAATTCGTCGAATGGGATGTCCTCGTGAAAGTCCACTGCATCAGGAATCTTTTCTCCTTTTTCTATCACATGACAGTGCTTAATCAGTTCAATAAATCCGTCCCCCATAACATCTTCCATCGTAAATCGTCTTTCAGTGTCGATCTCGAGCATCCGCCCAATGAGCTTCCGCGATTGCGTAGGAAGAATCCGGAGTAGCCTCTCCTGGCCATACTTTGGAATACTGGAGTGGCTATGCGTTGGATTAAGACTTAAGTCTTTGGACATTGAATCAGCCAATTCGGGTTCCGCGACCGGTTCGTCATGATTGTTCAAGCTTGCAAACGCTTTGTAAGAAGGGTCTTCAGGCCTAGGGATCTTCCATGGAAACCGCTTGAG
The DNA here is from genome assembly GCA_002370295.1 of Metschnikowia bowlesiae. Lineage (NCBI taxonomy): Eukaryota > Fungi > Ascomycota > Pichiomycetes > Serinales > Metschnikowiaceae > Metschnikowia > Metschnikowia bowlesiae. The sequence goes on along the minus strand of NLAK01000027.1, from coordinate 35,489 downwards.
GACCATACAGCAGAATATTATGGCAATTGACCACACATCAGCCAACCGAGCATCGTAGCCATCTTCATGCACCGGGGCAAAGACTTCAGGTGCAAGATATGGGTCAGACCCAACTATACCTTTAGCATGTAAATAGGAAGGTTTCGACTCACCATTCCCAAGCGTCTTGGCGGAAGACTTGCGGAATTGGAAGGCTGAGCCAAAGTCTATGAGCTTTAAAATACCATTGCTGTCCACCACGCAGTTATCTAGCTTCAAATCCCGATGAGCTATACCCGAGAGATGCAAGTAATTTACGCCAAAGCAGATTTGCTTAAAGTAGCAGTAAATTTCCTCCTTCGTCATCAATCCAGACATAACCAAATTGAAGAAATCGTATGGGCAATACTCCATTACAATAAAGTACTCGAGAGGCGAATTCTTATCGGGTTTCTCCAGAAACAATTCAATCGTATGGATAAGGTTCTGCTGTTTGAGGTAATCACCCACCAAAAACTCGTTTTTGACTTTACGGATGTAATCATGCTCCGTCTCCGTTTTGAGCTTGCTTCTAAACTTTTTCAATGCGTACACCTTTGTGGGGTCGTGCTTGGCGTTGATGATGTTCACAGAGCCGCTGGCACCAGCACCAATCAAACGACCAAAATCGTACTTTTCGGCAAGCTTAGAAGTGATTGACGGTAATGTCTTGGTGGGTTTCAGGTCAGCATTGCTGTGATGGCCAAGGATTTTGAAGAATCGCCTCAAGGAGTGATGGTTTTCGTTTTTTTGGCTCTTTTCCTTCTTTTTCTTCCCTTGCGTTTTATCGCTTTCTCCTCCGCCTTGATGAACAGCATGATTGACTTCGTGGTTCTGAGTAGAAGGGGCACCTCGAGCTTGTTGCCCAGTTGACGACAAAGACGATTCCAAATCCGAGTCTGCACTGGTGACAGTATCTTCCACAAAGGATTCAGGATTAGAGGCTATTCCACCACTAGATTTGATCGAGCTACTTGAGGAAGGTGAGTTGATGGACGACCGGGAGCCTCTACTCCTGAGAAAGAAGCGGTGCGAATGATGGCCCGAGTCTTGCATGTGGTGAGTGTTATTTTCGGGGTTTTGTTTGGAAAGACTTGTGGAGGAGGCGCTTTTGAAAACATCCCGAAGAGATCGGTGTTTTTTGTCTGAACCCATTGATAAGATGTTGTGCCGGGGCAAAGTAGAAGAGTGACTCAAAAACGACACCGCTAGTTGATGTAGGGAGCGAATTTTTGGTGACGTCCCCACCTACAGGACATTCGCGTTCATGGGCGTACATGTCAGCCCGGACTGCCGGAAAGCGACCCCCAAAATTTGGAAACAACAGTCATGAAAACGCAAGCAACCCATGCTCGTATAGGTTAGGGTTGCTCCGAGACGGTTCAATGCGGAGCTATGGCAACGTCATTGACTTGGACTCGCGCATGGTTGCTGGAGCAGGCGATTATGAGGACTGATGGCCAGCAGGGGATTTAGTGGAGTATCGATAAGAAAATGTAAATCAGCAGCCTTTGCGCTTCTGGGGATAATAGTTTTAATAAAGATTTAATCGAAATACGATTGTCCGGCATAAACATGTGCTTATGCACGTTACTCTCACGCATTGTTCCGGAAAAGACAATGCTGAATCCGAGCTTCGTCCTACGAAAAAAAGTCTGGCGAACAATTTGCCGCCACGATTATGAAGTTAACCAAGAAGTTTGCTACTTGGAAATCAAACTTTGCGCTTCTTCATCCGGTGAGTTTGATTTTTTGCTGTCATCGCTGTTAATGGCACCGTATTCGGTATCGCCGTCTTCGTTCTCACTGATATCCTCAATGATCGTCTTATGCACTCCCTGCACGTTGATCACTGACTCAACTATGCCGCCATTTCTGTAAGATCTCAGTTCCAGGTACTCGTTGTTACTGCTTGGCTCGATTTCTATGCTGTAACCATTTTGGTGCTCGTTGGAGTTAGACTCTGCTAAATCAGACAGTCTTCTTCTCCTCTCATGTTCTGACCCGGACCTCGTTCTCTTGAGCTCGTCCAACACGCCTTGCTCACTAGTGAAAACAGAATCATATGTTTCTGGGTGAGGCTTGCTATCACCCAGCACAATGTCTTTGTCAATCGGGAGATTAGAAGGAGGTTCCATATTTGGTCTTTTGATTTTCACAAAGGACTTGGATGTTTCCAAAGGATTTGACGCAGGATTCAAGGGTGCCAAATGAGAGTTACCCTGACCCAATGCCTTGCGATGAGACGGGGACGTTGAAAAAGCAGACCTTTTAGAAGCAAATGTATTGTCGAAGCTTCTTCTTCCTGGTCTATAACCTTCCGCAGAAGTTCTCTTCGAACTTCCGGCACTTTGATAAAGATTATGCAAGTATGCGCTCAAGTTTCTCTTATAGAGAGGCCCTGGTACCTCACGCTTAATGTTGTTGTTGATGTCGATGTACACGTCGGACTCGTCAACAATCTCTTCGCCGATCAACTCTTCGATGACATCTTCCAAAGTTAAGACACCCAAAGCACCAGTAGGCTCACCTGGGGTATCGCTAACCACAATCATGTGTGATTTTCCTTCCTGGAAATAATTTAAGATGTTCAAACACGAGGTTTCAGATGCGGTTTCCGGCAAAGTAGCCAATGGAAACAGAGCCACTGGCAAAGCATCTTCGGGGTCATAAGAAATCAAAACTCTCACTAACAACATACCAACAAAGTTCATGGGCTCATTCGGTATGTGGATAGGAATACGAGAAAACCCAGCATTAAAAATTTCTTCCACGGTCTGCTGATCCAAGACCTTGTCAGAAGGCATAGTGTACACTCTGTCAATGGGCGTCATGATTTGCGACACTGGTTTCTCCTTCAAATCCAAAACAGCTGAAATAATAGTTACTTCATCCTGGTTCAATCTCTCAACGCCCATAGTCTTGTGCAAGGTGACTAAAGTCTTCAATCCGGACTTTTTGTAGACAGTTCCGTGATCCTCTCCTAACAAGTGGTCCAACAATAAAGCACAGGGGTATGCAATCGGGTACATGATATACATCAATATGAGAACAAATGGAGAAAGGGCTGAGCCAACCTGGAGTCCATAGCGCACACAAATGGATTGAGGAATGATTTCTCCAAAAATCACAATGGATGCCGTGGATGTTACCACAGCTGGCCAGCCGCCTCCCAAGCACCTATCCAATACAATTGGCAATGTCTCGTTGGTGATGACATTGGACAACAACAAAGTCACAAGAACCCAATGCTTACCCCTTCCAATCAAATTTAACACCTTTCTTGCATGTTTGCGCTCGTTAACTTCACCGGACGTGGAAATGACTTTTAAGTACACCTCATCCTGGCCCATGAGACCCAAGGTGAGGCCTGCGAAAACACCTCCAGCGAGAACAAGGCAGGCGGAGATAAAGAGATTCCAAAAGAACTCATTAGTTGATAATTCTGGCAGGTGCTTAGTGGCATCCACGTGAGACACTGGTCTACCGTGAACTAAACGAACCACCATTGAAAATAACATGGTCAACTTGGTGACGGAGCTGCCACGCGTTAAAGACGAAACATGATGCTTATTTCGCGGTAAGGGAGTGCTCATGGGGGTGTTTTGCTGTTTTGAACAAGTTCAAGTGTTTGTCTCCAAGGGAAGAATGCGGAGTATGGATAAAGGGGCAAGGAGAAACGGGCAGTAACGAGTGCGTGCGTGCGTGCGTGCATGGGTTAAGCAATTGTTAGAGGTTAAACATTTTTTCTGTGACGCAACGTGCAAGCATGTGCCACGGGCGCACCCGTGTTGGCAATCCTCGAGCCGTCTTCCTGACTGCGCGCCTGCTACTAGCCCCATATGCGCTATGGTTAGTTCCTACATTGAAGATTCGTACGATTTGCTAAGTTACGTTCAACGCAAGCGTGCAAAACCACAAGGCTTGCATGCGTAATGGACAGGATGTAGTCAGAAGCCGGTCATCATCTCTCCATAAGCAGGAAGTCCATTGAACCCACTCGTTCCCCAAACAAGAATATATGTTGAAATAGAGAAATTAATACATTTTTGTGCGTATTGGCTATATTCTAGTGTACGTACCGACAATAGCACTAAGCAATATTCTCACCTTTTCTTGGCTGCGCCTGGAGCAACAATGTGGGGTTGAGCGAATTTTACTCCATGACATTTAGGGTTGCTGACCATTTGTCCAAGACTTCAATTCTATAAAATTTCCAACCATTTCCATCCTTGTATTGTTTTCTTCAGTTTTTAGCTTGATGAAAGCTAACATGTGTTCGTCAATCCAATTTCATGGGGTTTTCCCAGCTTCCATCCCCACTCGTAATAGTAGACAAGAAATCGTCAAGACCATCATTGAATTCCTCTTCTCCCCTAGTGCTTTCTGTCATACTTTGTTCCATCTCTCGCTCATTGTCTGATTCCCTGATATCGCTCTGGCCAGTATCCCTTTGTTCTGTATCAGATTGTTTCTCTATCTTGAAGGACCTTTCTTCCTCGTCACCCGATAACTCCACTATCTCGGGCTCCTGTTTGCCCTGCTCGTTGTTTTCTTCTTCCACAATTTTGTATCGATTATTTTCCGCTAACATAATTTTTGTGGTATGAACGGGTGTAGTCTTGACGAAGAAATTGAAAATGTCGCTGATGTAAAGTTGCTTGAGCCCAAATTTTTCGTCACAGAGCGGACACTTATACAAAGGAGGGGTTCTGCTGAATAAATCGGTGAAGAACATTTGCCCATGCTCAGAGAATTGGGGATAAACCAACCCCGGTGCCTTACTCAGTAATTTGCCTGCTTGGATCTGCTCCTGCTGTTTCAAGAACAATCTTTCAGTGTTTCGGGCCTCTTGGGACTGCAATACCAAAGACCGTTTCAATCCACCTCTTGTTCCAGGGGTGAGCTTATAAAACAAGCAGAAGTTAAAAAAATCAAAGCACTCAAAATGCCTGCATGTTGTAGCTTTTATGGGGAGCCTTATCTTAGTTCTTGCAATTGGGTCCTTCAAAGAAAAGGTCCGTTTGCCAATGACCTCTATTTCATCATCTGCAGACCCGTCGAACACTAGGTTCATTTCCCGATGTATAGCATTCATCAAGTTTGGAGGGATGTTACGATAGCCAACGGGAGGCGGACTTCTGCTGCGGCTCGGAGGAATGAATAACTTAGGGAGTGCAGCCATTGTAGCAATATTCGGCCTGGCAATTTGGCCCAAACTTGAATCAGCCCTTGCTACACTGGAGGTAAGGGCCTCGTTGAGCTCATCGTCCAAAGACGACAAATCGCTCTCAGTATAGTAAGACTGGCTAATATTGCGCCCATCAGCAGTTTTCTCTCGAGTACTTGGGTCGCTTCCAGGGTCAAAGTATCGGCGTTTTTTGGCTGGCCGGACCTCCAATATCTCAATCTCGCTATCGGGGTCGGTTTGTGAATCGGCCTGTGTCGGGCCGTCTAATTGGTTCTGTTGATCTGTGTGAGTCTGGTAGTCATGAGTTTTGAGTTGTGGATCCACCTGTTGATTGTCACCATTGACGTGTGCAGCCTGGGTTCCATCCCCATTGCTATCCTGTACCATGTTCGTGATATGAGTGTTGTTGGTGTGTTGAGACAGTTCGTCGCCTCGTAGCAGCACAACGCCCTTCTTCAAGTTGATGATAACCTTGCGCGTCTTGACCCGTCGTAGAGCTCTACCCAATCTGAAAGTTACCTGGAACACCGGTCGCTTTGCTTGGTTCACGTACTTCAGGATATGTATCTTCTGGGGGCGTTCATCTGGCAGCTTGCGGATGGTTTTGATTGGAGATTGTCTTTTGGCCATCTGATCATTACTTTGTATCGTCGTGGTGGGTTGTACAATCTGTGATGGTGGATTATACGTCGAGAAGTGACGAAAAGAATAACCTAGATCTGTTTCTGAGGTGTGTGATGATATGCGATGTTTTCCCAGAATGGATTGCCCTGGCAGTCTGATGAAAGACCAGTTGCAAAATAGCGCGCAATTCATCGTATGGATATGTTGAGCTCGAAGCTCTTGATAAACCCACTTTGACCAGTCATTATGATTTAAACTATAAGCGGACTATTAAATTGAGGTGAGCAATCAAACAACGGAATTGCTCGGTCGTTTATGTTGCACTACGAGTATGCTTAGATCTTTGTCCAATGTTATAGTCTTGTAAATTGTAAAGTTACGTCCATTGTTCCCCTTTTGCCCAGTGCTTGAGGTTTTGACTAAGGTATTCATTTTGAGCAAAAGTTGCAAATTCCTGTAAGGTTTAAAGCCCTCCTGATGTTCAAATTTTGTCTGAAAATCATGCTTAGACATTACATAGAAATCAATTGACGAGGTCATGAGCACTGCTCTCTCGCGACGGAGAAACCAACTGCGGAAATACTTTGCTTATTGGGGACAGTTGCCATCCTATCTTGGATGAGCAAGAGTGCAAAGCATGAATGTTCATCAAAGCGCTAAGCCGCTCTCCGCAAAGCCAAAGCATGGGATAACGACGCCAGTGACAAGGTAAAAATCCAAGAGGGATTCGGGCCAGAATAATGTCCTGGAAGGTTTATGCTTTTCCCAGTCTCACCAAGTGGTCACATCGAGGCTAGTGCTACAAAGAGTCCCCTTGAATGAAGTAGCGGTGGTCTTCAAACGAGCATCCCCTAGCCTTATTTGTAACTGCTGCCCTTCTTGTGAGGACAGTCACAAAGATTTCTACTCCTAGATGATGGCAGCTTGCCTTTTGACATTTTACCAGCCGCATACGCGACCACTGGAGTCGCATAGCCCACCTACTAGCTTTGAATGAGACATGAAGCAAACTGATTTTCTTTAGTTGGCGGCGCCGTTTTTGATCCAGAGAAAACAGTAAGCCAAAATCATCATGAATGTCCCACGCTTGTAGACGGCGAAGCCAGCGGCCCTTAGGAGAGTGGCAATGACTTCGTAGGTCATTACATCATTTGCAATGGGGACAAACGTGGATGGCATTTCGACTTCTTGCACTATGTTCAAGTCGGCCAATAGCCAATCCTTGGTCCCTGATATAAAATCAGCAACACAAGAATAGAGTCTTGAAATATGGTACAGTGTTGATGGCGCACACTGTTCGACACCACAGTCACCACAGCATAAGCAGATTTGGCTTTTAGCGCGACAAGCATCAACGCGTTCCAAATGCAGCATCGCACTATCAACAAGGCCGAAGAAAGTTCTTGCTATGCACGGTGCGCGGGATCGAAAAAGTTTAGGCGGGGACAGGTTAACAAAAGGCGCCAAAGGGTGAATGGACCCACCGCGTATGCGGTCTCCCCGCTCAAATGAGGGATCTCCACAATTCGGTTGATCCAAACTGTGCGATTCCCCATTGTCCAGAACATGTAGAAGCCTTGCGAAAAATCCAAGAATAACTTGGGGGAGAGTGTCCGCCTCAAACACAATGGATACCTATACAGGGTGTGCTCATATGGATGCGTGTGGCGAACCTTTGCGTCTTCGTTGAAGCTGCGCCTTGCAACTCCGACGTGCATCTCACGCATACTTCACGCATACTTCACGCATGGTGTATTTCCCCTAAAGAAGGGCACATTAGTGTGCCGCAGCCTTATACCTGCGGGATGTTCAACTCTTGAAATATTAATATCACTGGTTCATTCACACGATATTCGCTCCGACTGACCGGTGTTTTTAGCTTCAGGAAGAACATGCGGAGCTTGGCCAAGATGGCCAGCTTTAAGACGAGAGTAAAGAAAAATTTCGAAATTTGAACCAGCTTGCAAATAACTTGTGCGGAACATCAGGACACCTCACTTCCTCCCCGATATGTCATGGAAAAACCTTTGATAAAAAGTGAGCACTCAGAGTTATATCGAAAAGAAATTCATCTTTTTGAGCGGTACACTCGCTGCTTTATCTTCTTGCCCATATTAATTGCATCTTGCTAACTCTAGGCTGTGCCGGAGCATCCGTGCCTCCCGTTGCATCAATACCCGCGACTGTCTATGCACGACTCCTCCACCAATCACCTTCTCTCTGATACCGCTCTTCTCCCCCAACTGACCTAAACCATGAGCACCAACCCTTGGGCCAAGAGAGACGCCTGGAGATACGAGGGACAGTTCTCTCGCTATAACCGCTTCAAGTCTGCCTTCCCCGGATTCGGTATTGCCGTTGGTGCATTTGCTGTCTATCTTGCTTACGACAAGTTGGTGGTGAAGAAGGATGCCCACGACCACCATTAGGCTGGGCGATAGTCCACCTGCTTTGCATTGTCTCAGAGGCTAGACCGCCCTGAATTAGGTTTATCGTTCTGGGTGTTTATAGCTATAATACAACATTCTAGAAACGAAGGCTGTAGCTCCTTGCAAAGTTCACATACAGAATTCTACTTGTTGGCTACAACCCGTCTAAAGCATCTAAAGCTGCATGAAAATAATACAAGCTCCATAAATGTCTAGCGCCGTCAAAATATCGCAACCGATCTGAACGTATATACAGTTTCTTGACTTCTCGATGCGGTGTTTTGTTCACCAGACTCTAAATGCACAGGCCTACTCCTTTTCCGTCTGCGGCTGCTCCGCTAATATCGTTTCCCACATGGAGACTGAATCCTCCTCCGGCATTTCGTTTCCAACACTGGCCGAAGCCTTGTTCTTGGATGCCTCTTTGACCCTGGTTCTTCTTTCGGCTATGTGCATCCATCTGTCGATGTTCTCTTGCTCTTTCTTGATTCCCCATTGAATGTTGGAAGACAGGAAAACTGCGCCGAACATACCGCTCTCTTCCTTGGACACCGCCGAGTCCATCTCGTCAGCCATGCGCAACTGGTAGTATTCGAATCTGGCCTGGTCATAGGCCTCGAATAAAGTGCGCTTATCTGCCCCCTCCTTTAACAACCACAATGTTCTCTGCACCACGCTCTCTCCATCCAATGGCTTGTTAAGCTGGAGCATGCGTGACCAATCACATTCGGAATTTTCTTTGCCACTGTTTTCCACCAAAATTTTGGGCCGTGCAAGCTCCCAAGGATGCTGATGATAAAATACGTCTCTCAACTGGTCTTCCAAGAAGCTCAACTTGGGGATCCTGTTGACACTGTTATTGTTTTGTTTTTTTTCCTTCCTCGATGCTCTTGTCTTGAAATTGTCGCCAAACTTCCTCCATAGTTTGTCCTGTGGATCTTCTTGTTGGTTGATTTGTAGGTTCTTGGGGCTTTTGGTCAAGTCGAAAGACGGCGGCACCGCGGCCACAGCATCATACCACGCGGGCTTTCTTTTTATCACACCAGAATTGATGTAGTGCGACGTTCTTTCCAAGACTCTGGTGGCTTTGGTCTGGATCTTCATGGCGCCCAGTTCCGTAAGCCTTCTGGCTGCAGCAGTTCCATACCTGGTGCGAAGATTTTTACTGATCACGTGAGAACTCACGTGCTAACGTCCTATATTGGGACTTGACTCCGGGAACTTCTTAGGCACAAGGCGGCTTATATTCAGACGAATACACGGTAGGTAACTTTGAAGGCCTGGGAAAGTAAGGTAGTGGTGCACGGGTGCGTGTATCACATGTGTCCTCAACCGCTCTGTTCAATGCCTTGCATGAAACAGAACTCATTAGTACGACAAATAGTCCAGAAACTCAATGAACATATATATAAACTACAGGAAGGCACTTACTTGCTGAGGCTAAATCTACCGCCTGACTCGACGAGTCAGCAGTTCCTTTTGAGTGAGAACGAGGAGAAGTCTCGCAGAGCCAGTTTTGAAGCCTCCGCCAAACTTCCATATTATCAAAGAGTCCCCAAGTCGGTATCAGACCGGTTTTTGAAGGAGCTATATCCACAAAATAATGAACTAAGTCAGTTTTACACAAAATTCAAGTCTCACAACAAAATTAACCACTCATCCCTCTATGAAAGCTACTGCCAACTCCCCCAACCAGGCGTAGCACACATGAGGTATCAAGATTTTGAGGTATTCATGAAAGAGTTCAGTGAATTCCGAAAATGGGTCCGCCCTAATAAACTCCTGCTAACGAATCTACATCTTCTCAAGAAGAAAAGCATGCTGAGATTATATTTGAAGGCGCTCACCGTGAGGAGAGAGCACTTGAACGCCTTGTTACACATCACTCAAGATATGAAAATGGCAGGGATTCCTATCTCTAATAATGAGCGTCGCGGCCTAATCTACAAAACTTTTTATAGAGATCGCTTTGATATCCTCCACCATGTTCAGACGCGGCTCCGAGACAATTATCACAAGCGGGCGGTTCTCAAAGCTCTCAACAAGTTGCCCTTCGATATGGACACTTTTACCAACTTGAAGGATAGTTTCGGCGAGAATCTCGACATCGACACTCTAAACATGTTTCTATTTACTGCTCTTCGTCACCGCGATAAAGAGGTTTCTTCAGCGGTACTCTCCGCTTATGTCCCAGGCTCATACAACAGAGACACGTTTAAAATTCTCATTGAAAACCTTGCATTTCAGCATGGTAATGCGTACTTGGAATATATTGATTTGCTTGTCACGCAGTATCCCTTTTTAATTGACATAAGGCTCGTGAACACAATCATGTCGTCTTTAATCAACCGGCACCAATGCGAAGAAGCTGAGTCCGTGTTGGCCGCTGTCCTTGGTCGGGGCCTTCCTAATTTGGAGCCAGCGGAAATGTTTTTAAAGCTCTTATCCTACGAAGACAAGAAGAGTTATACCCAATTGTTGAGGAAGTACGATGCATCACCGTCTAAGCCATTTTGCATACTTCAGCCCACTCCACAGACTTTTCTACCATTTTTAAAGTTCCATTGCGAACAAAGAACAGGGTTTTCTCATATACTTGACCTTTTGCTCCGAGCTGAGAACATCGCTAGGCTTCCTCTTACCACTCAAATGTTCAAGTATGCATATCAGTCGTTTGTACGGAGGCCGTGTCGTGCGGAGGAACTACATTACATTACTGGAAGGCTTATCGAATATCACGACATCAACAACACGGGTCAAGATTCCTGGAGTAAGGAAATTATTAACGAAGGGGCGTTGCCTGAGAAGCTAGTGGCCTTTCTTGAAACATCGCGGCACGAAATACCAGCGTACAACGTCAATGGCAGCAAATTTCTTAAGCTATCTTCAGAACTTATGGCGGTGATTTTCGAAGCGTACAAGGTCTGTCTAGACCGGCAACATGAGCTCAGAAACCAAGTGGTCATTATTGAGGAGGACCTCAACAAACTGGTTGCAGCTGCTGTAGTTGGCAACAAGCTGCAACAGCCCGTGGGGCGCAATCAGCCAATAGCCTTGTCTAAGCTAGATGAGATCACTTACATGCGTAAAATGAGTCTCCTTATGTTGTTCGACCTTGATATTTCCATATAGCACCCTTTCTACATAGCATATTTACATCTTGTATATTTACAATAAAGCAGTAAGCAGTCAAACCATGGCCTCCTTATCGCCACCGAGATTCTGTGCTGAATAGACTTCTTGAGCGTTTCTTTGCTGATCACCCTCGATTTCTTCTTTGATCAATTCATCAATATCGTAGTCGTAATTGTTAGGGTTAGTGTCTCCTACAGATCGTTCTCCACGCTTCCGCAAAACACCGTCCTGGTGCAAGCGAATACGGATGGGTATATCTTCGGAAGTCACCTTCACCTTATCCCGGATACTCTGTCTCTTGGAGGCTTCCCGCTCGTTTTGTAGTCTTAATTGTTCGTCCGGGGGAATGTAACCGGAATATTCGGATATTTCAGAAGCCAGAGCTTGAGGCTTGGTGCTCTCGCTCCTGCGCTTGTGCTTCTCGACCGTAGTTAGACCCGCAGCGTAGGGAAGGTATAGTATCAAGACGCAAAGAACCACTGCCACCAAGAGAATTAAGAGGAACATGTTCAGCTGTGAAGAAGATGTGGGGCGCAAAGTAAAGCGGTTCTTGTATGTAGGTGCATTCAAGTAACCCGTTCTTGTGTGTATGATGCGCAAATTTGAGACTGCTGCACTGTGGGCACATCCGTACATCTCAGTAAAGAGATGCCGATGCATGGGTTATGCGACCAGCATAACGAGAGTGCGGATTTGCCAACTACTCCCTCAGGTATGGATTGAGATATTCTTCTACGTGACAGCCCGAGAAGGAGCGGAGACTCAACTCCTTCCGGTCAGGTCCGAATAGAGAAGCGGGAGCGAGGATTGACAAAGATCTTACTGACTCTGAATGGTAATCACTGAACCCCTAGTTAAGTGTTGCCAGGAATAAATTACTATAATCAATCTAAGACGTAATTATGAGGACGCCCAAGAGTCCCAAGAGGAAGCTTATGACCCTCATATCGAAGCTCTATTGAAGTCAAACGACACAAGCGAACCACATTATGCACGCGTTAAACCGAACGCGCAACAGAGGCTACTCTGTATGTAGTGAACAACCTGTGTGCAGACAAATGTATTAAGGGTGCATAGCTGAAGAAACATGGTGAGCGACACTCACAGATATTTGATGGCGCTTCAAAATTGATATTTGCGGATTCGTAGCATATCTGTCATGCACGTTCACTTCCGGGCTCCCAGCGGCAGATGCATGTTGGGAATTCCGCAAAGGACTATTTAAGTGAGGGATGCCCGCCCATGCTTAAGGGGTATCGAGAAAGTCAATCAGCAAGATCCGAGTATATATAGACGCTGCTATGAGTAGGCATGACTGAGCTGATGAAGAGGGTTCCATAATCTAATATAATCACTAGAAAATTAATGACAGAACTGTTCCAGAGTATGTGCATATGAGCGTTCTGCTTGAGCGCCTGCCAGCACTGAGCCACTATGGCAGGCATTGTCAGTCGATAGATTTACCGAAGTAATCAATTTCTTAATCTTACACTACGAATTATGGTACAGCGTGCTGCCAACCTCAACGAATACTCAAGGAGTGGGAAGCGGAAAGTACCGGTTGAAGAGCACTTTGTTTGGAAGTGACCTGGGTTACTTCATGCTCTTTCTTATCTTCGTACTCCAAAGCATTCCATTCCTCTTCACGGTCATTGTAATGACGGAATATGAGGTAGAAAAGACATCCAGCAATGAAGCAGGAACAAGCCAAACCGGTATAGGTCCAAACCAACTTGGGGTCCTGGGAAGTAGGGGCAAGAGCAATACCAATGGCAGAGCCAACGGCATTGGTCACCAAAAACAACGACATAATAAAGGATTTCATGGAAGTAGGAGCCTTGGTATATGCGTATTCCAAGCCTGTGATGGAAGCCAAGATCTCAGACATACCCACCAAGAAATAGCAGGGTATTTGAATGCCAATATGGATGTGGTTGGGTACATTCTTGAACTCGGGGGCACAATTCTTGGGACTGTCGTAGCAAGGGCCAGCCTGGTAGATGTAGTGCTGAAGAATACCGGCATATGCCATGGAAGCTGTACCGAACATGAAACCCCAGAAGATTTTGGTGATGGCCTTGAAAGGGGTAAACCTTCTAATGAATGGGTAGACAAACCTCTCGCAAATAGGAATGAAGACGATGATCGTCAATGAATTGATTGCCTGCAACATATCATTTGGCATTCCATGGAGCTCCATCTGTCCCGCCTGCGACACAAAATTATTGATCATTTGGCCGTACACTAACCAGTAGATGGGGTAGAATACAAACACCTTACAAGCGTAGATGGAGCGGCTGACCTCGTCTACGAATTTATCGGTCCATGGGAACTCTGCGCTTGGGTTGATGGAGGGCTTGGCAGCACTGAAGTTGAACTTGTTCTTCATGGCAATGAAACAGCATCTAAATGCATTAGCAATGACCTTCTCGGCCACAGGAACCTTGACGTAGTACTTTTTTCCGCAAAATAGCACCAAGGGAGCTATCATGAAGAAACAAAGAGGCAACAAGTATGCGGCCCAGAAATCCACCTTGTGCTCAAGCGATGTTGTGGCCAAGACGGACAAAGACCCGATGTTGATCATAAGGTAGAAAAACATGAACACGTTTTGGATGGTGATGTTGGGATCCTGAATGACCTTTTCGCCGGACTTCAAGATTTTGATTACCGGCTTGGTTTTGGGGATTTGATCAGCAATCAAAGGAGAAACATTAGACTTCACGCCACCGGTACCGAGACCAATAATGATGATAGCGACAATGAAACCGCCTAACGAAGCGTTATGAGAAGCAACAGATGGAATAGAAGTAATGAAAAGAACAAAGATTCCCACCACATAAATTCCGCAGAAAACGCAAATGGTGTTGTATTTCCCGAGGTAAGTGTCTGAGATGTACGCACCAAGAATGGGGGAGATGTAGCACCAAAATTGCCAGAAGTATGACAATGCCGTAGCTCCTTGGTTTTTCAATCTCAATACACCTCTAGGAGAGTCTGTGGGGCCATTTTGCATGTAGTTTTGGAATGGTGTTGAGAGACCATAGTAGGAGAATCTCTCGGCCAACTCGACTATCGCAACAAGCCAGCAGCTCATTGGGATCCGCTCGGAGACATGCCGCAATGTTTTCATCTCATCTTCCGTAGGTTCTCTACCCTCCTCGTGGACGTCTTCCAAGTCAGTAAACGAAATAGAGGTTGACACTGCAACCTCTTGCTTTGTTGCATTCTGCTTCGAGGCGATCTCTTTTTCTTCAGACATAATTATTATGAAGAAAAGCGGGGTGGGAAAACTTGATGTAATTGCTGCAGACCGGGAATCAGCCGTTCTTTTATGCAAAAAACTTCCACAACGGAAGTTGTATGTCGTCTGACAACCGGCTTCTTCATAGATTATGCTAATGCAACTTCTTTGGCGTGCATGCAGGCCTCCGCAGCTAATGCCGCTGTTTGAAAAAGCTTGGCTGAGGTGTCACTGAAAGTCGCTCGGGACGTGAAATTTGACAGCAGCCCAAAATGGCTCTTCTTCATGGATCAGTTCCATTGTTTTTCGGTGCTTGACGAGATCAATGGCTGGGTAGCGTTGACTGACTTTCAGTGAGTATCACATGGCTTTCTTTAAGCTGGTCTTGTCCAGTTAGCCGCACCGCGGCAAATGATGCAGTATTTCCGAAGCTGGGGTTGAGCCAAGAATAATAGGCGCCCACCGAGTCTACAACCCATCTGATTGAAGCTCAATCTTTTCACCTTCTCCATAAATCTTTTGCCCTTTTTTTTTTTTTTGGAGACGCGTTATTGTCATGGGGCCTTATCGTATGAGGAGGACATATCCTTCCAGTCCTGTGTCAAAGCGGTGTCAAAGCGGCGGTAAGGCGATGCTAAAACTATGGTCCCTTACTGCGTCCCCAGATTTCGAAAAGCGTGGTTGCACTTTAAGTTGAAAGCCCCGGAGATGGCACCTCATTGAGCGGGGTATTGGGCATAAAAATTTCTTGAGCCTGAATCCACTGTGCGGGGCAGGCAAAAATTACGAGCCCCGTAGAGCCACATGACAGAGTGGATACATCGCTAAAGATTTAGCACTGACCATAATTATGCGGTATTCCGGTCACCGCCAGTCTGGGTGCCGAAGAAAAGCTTGGCCAAGGCAATTCCTGATGCAACATTAGGCGCGCAAATTTCTTACACAGCCGTACATACAAGGTTATCGGCCTTGGCGCATCATGACTCCCGTTACATTATAGAAAATACTGTGTGAATTGTCTGATACCCATAATAAATTCCTCTTGAAACTTGATATCAGAGCCTGTAATCTTAAATTATCCTAAGAAATTATGGTCATTGTTAGCTGCTTCAGTACATCAGTGCTATGGCAATTTCCTTCGGGCTCTGCCTTCTGCGCGTGGTTCCTCTAATCGAACGTCACGAAAACCTTCGAAAAACTCGAAGGCGCACAAAATTCAAGGTTGAGCACCTAAGTTTCCCGCTACTTCTTACCATGACGTGTCGCTCTTGACTGCTTACGTTATCTTCAACTATCTCTCCGTCTCCAGTCGGCTTGCATTCAACGAATACAACTTTCCCATAGCACCAAGAATCTAAAAGTCAGATATTCAAATAGAATACCCGCTCCCTACATTATGTTTTCCATTGAATATACTTATACTTGGTATCTCGAAATGTTTAAATTTTCTACTACTGACGGCAGGTCCACCATGGGTAGCCCGCGACCCATAAACAATTGACCTGCGATGTACGGTTAAAGGCAGACTCACCGGCAACCCGCATGAAGAGCGGATTGTCCCATCTTGTCAACTTACCTTTTTGACGCGGAAACGCCACTTGCTGCTTATCTAATTCAACCTGGGCGTTCTCCCGACATGACTTCATGGTTTCCTCGGATGCACCTTCGTCACATACTATACCGATTGGGGCCTTTCCACGAAATAAGGTGCCAGAGGCTGTGACGAGGCCTTGGCCGGTTTTCCTATGTAAATGTAGATGATCCCCTTTGAGGTGCCATCAACAAATACATCTTCTCTAAGCACTAAACCGTCATGTTCCTGTAGGGCCTAAGGACTTACGAGAAGATGTGTTTTGTGATAATCTGTAAAACAAAGGGGAATCGTCGGCCACAACTCCGCCACCGTATTCTGGCGATAGTACCTTAGTCGGGCTTGTCGTGCCGAGTGGTCGACCGGATAAGCCTCATCGAGATTAGGGTTTATCCAAACTTATATAAATAAAAACTGGCCCCCGCCGCCATGGGGCGTAGAGCGCCTCATACGGTCCGGGCCGGATTGCACCAATTTCAGCCGGGGTGGGGGCACGTTGACGCCATCTCTGGCTGACGTGGGGTTGTTGGGACATGGCCGGGTCGCCTCAATGGCCCAAAAAGTCCAAAGTGGCTTATCCGTACGCCAAAGTGGCGCCTGATGCGGTATTTGTCCTCCATGTGAGAAAACCACGACGTTGCATTTGGGTAAAACCACGGCGCTGAACCTAATAGGGTACAGCTAAGCCTCGGAGATAGCCGGTCGGGATTGGACACGCCTCCCTCTAGGTCGGGTATCGACGGTTTCCCCTTGTAACCGCACGTCGCAGGATTTGTGGATCTAACAGGCGCGGTTTTGTAACCACCTTCTGACCCGTTCCGGACTTTAAGTATGATGAGCGGCCATAACTGGTGGGCATTTACAATGGCCGTGCAATGTTCCTTGCATGAATTTCCGAACTTTACTCACAACCCACTTTTACTAATTCTAACAAGACCTCACGTGCCATACCAAGGCGCATTGCAGGCACCGCATACAACGCCCCATACATCACGCACTTGCCTCGCACCGTACACTTTGCTCGCATCACAGTTAGGACAACCAGCTCTACGCAGTTAAGAACTGCCCCCTACTCCCTGTCGTCAATACGCTACCGAGCTTCACACTTCGCATGTTTAGATTCTCCACATACTTCAAAACTGCTGTCCGCATCTCGCCTAGATTAGCAGCCCCTACAGTCCATGCTCGATCAAGCTTGAGAGTGAGCGCACACATAAAACCCCAAAGCTCCAGATTTTACTCATTAGCCACAGACGGCACGGATATTAGTCATATGATCGATAATGTCTCCGACATGGACTACAACAAAATCTCCAACGAATACTTGGAGACTCTAAGTGATGACCTAGAAGATCTCAGCGAACATTATCCGGATATCGATGCTGAGCTCAACCAGGGCGTGATGACCGTGACCCTTAGCTCGGGAAAAACCTACGTCATCAACAAGCAGCCACCGAATAAGCAGATTTGGCTTAGCAGTCCGATCAGTGGCCCCAAGCGGTATGATTTGATTCGCGGCAAATGGGTCACCTTGAGAGATAACACTTTGTTGACTGAATTGCTTGAGCAGGAATTTTCTAGTGAACTTGGCCATGACGTTCAATTGAACGTGGAGCAGTAACGCCCCTCAAACACCTCTAAATTTCGGGTCTGCGTCCACCGATCCCGAGGCCTTCACGCTTGTATATAGCTGGCTGAGTATTCCTAATATAATATGTCAAGTTACCTGCATTTATCATCTGAATTGGGTGAAAGCAAATGGGTTCTTATCTCACAGTTTCCTTATTTTTGGCGCCACCAATCCTGGCTTATAGTTGTCCCCGTACTATAACCTCTAATGATTACGGATTTCGGGTTCTGACCTTGTATCCATCAATGCTGTGCTACAAGATTCAGGATCACTTAAAAATTTCCTAGCCCCATCTTCTGATACCAAGCAATCGCTTCCGATGGTCACGCTTTTCCTGACGCTGCCCCAGCAGCTACCGGCCTGGCGCGCGCTACCTAATTTCAGCCCTCGCTTCCATACTCCATACTTCACCTCCAAACATCCTCGAACCCTTAGCATGGCAGGACCACCACCTCCACCACCCCCTCCACCCATGGGTGGACCTCCCTCTGGTACTCCATCCAGACCCCCTCCGCCAATGGCTGGACGAGAAGCCTTGCTAGGAGCAATTCAAAAGGGTACCACCTTGAAGAAGGCTGTCACCGTGGATAAGTCCAAGCCAATTCTTGATCTGAAGATGTCAGTGAGCACGGCTCCCCCGCAACCTTCTGGTAACTTGCGTCTGTCATCCGCTTCACCCATGCCCGCTGCTCCCCAATTGGGCGACATCTTTGCCGGTGGCATTCCCAAACTCAAATCAGTGAAGGACAATCGAAGCGGTATCGTTCCACCTAGCGCTCCAAACATTCCTACTCCAGCAAGCCTTTCATCTCATCCACCACTGTTAAAATCTGCAGCCCAACCACAAGGTCCTCAAAAAGTCCCTTCGGGTCAGCCGCCTCCTTTACCTGGAGCACCTCCGCCTCTCCCGGGCGCTGCTCCACCTCCATTGCCACCTGTGGCACCACCCGCCCCTTCTAGCTCGCTCAAAGTGCCCAAAGTGCCGCCCTCTCGTCCGAAAAAACTGTCACATTTAAAGAGCTCCTCTATTTCCTCGGCAAAGTCATTCGAAGGAAATTCAGCTTCATCGCAAGCTACACCTCTTGCAGCTCCTCCACCCCCGCCACTTGCACCTACTCCACCTCCTCCTGTGCCTTCACCAACACCTCCTACTTCGGCATCAGTGCCACCTCCTCCCCCGTCTTCAGCCCCACCTGTTCCCTCGGCATCTTCGTTACCTCCGCCACCCCCCGGGCCTCCCGCTGGATTACCCTTCTTAGCTGAGATAAACTCGAGGGGTACAGGGTCTCAGTCGATATCGGGGTCTGATCTGGGTGCTGGCAACCCCCCAGTCCTTTCCCACTCTTCAACTCCGCCAGCACCCCCTCCTCCTCCTCCTCCGGTGCCCCAAGCAAAGCCCTCTCTGAAAAGTGTATCAGCTTCTGCACCACCACCCCCTCCCCCTCCAGGAATCTTCAATTCTGGTAACGCCGCACAAAAACCACAAGGTGAATCCCCTGGTGCGTTGCCTTTCCTTTCTGAGATCAATGCAAAGCGTAAAGAAACACATGTTGTGGACGGTCAATCTACTGGCGTTCCAGCTCGTGATATGGCTCAAGTGGAGCCTATCATCACATCTGAGGCACCTCAATTTTCAGCTGGTGCTCCACCTTCTATTTCGCCTCCTAAACATACCCCACCTGTTCCTAGGAGTAATGGGGCATCGTTTTTAGATGAGCTAAATGCAAGGAGTACTGGACTAGCCCGTGGTAACAATTTGCCCGTTCCTCCAGCTCCTCCAGCTCTTCCAACTCCCCAAGCTCCTCCAGCTTCCCAAGCGCCTCCAACTCCCCAAGCTCCTCCTGCGCCTCCGACTCCTCCAACTCCTCCAACTCCTCCAACTCCTCAAGCTTCCGCAGCTCCTCCTGCTCCTCCTGCGCCTCCTTCTATACCTTCTGTTGCACCACCCTCAGTACCCCATGTCGCGCCATCGAACCGCCCTAGCCGCCCTAGCAGCATACCTTCCAAAGCGAAAAAGGCCGCTCCTCCGCCACCACCATCCCTGCTAGATCAACAGCAGTCCGCTGGACTGACGCTTCGCAAAATTTCAGCGCTGGCTTACACCATCAACCCTAACCAACGAACAAAGGATAGTGCTCCAGAAAAACTTGTGATTGATGACAAACGCTTTAAATTTATTAACAGCAACGCTCTCCCCAATCCCAGGAGGTTCGAAGGGAAGGAGAAGTTGTACCCCAGCGGAAGAGGCTCGTCGGTGCCACTAGACTTATCAACGATATAGGGCCATCCTCTGTATTGAATACTATGTGATTGCTGAATGAGTAAATACTCAGCTTCAGGAAGTATGTGAGGGCAGCCATGCCTGGACAACGTTGTCGTAGAAGGAGCAAGTTATAATTGTGTCCAGCTCGGCCCAGTCTCCTCCGTAGCACATGCTCTCGTGGTGTCCTTTAAAGTACGTGGAAACGGTGAACTTGCCATTATCGGGTTCGATCACTCGTGCTCCATCGTACATGCAGCATGCTAGAAGCTTATCAGAGTCAGGCGCGGGAATCAACCGCCATACTCCGCCGTTCAAGTTTTCCTTGTATGTTTCTGTAGGAAGCAAGCTTTGGTATAAATATGGCCCATCCTCCCCGTCCAATTTCCGCAAGTCAAACACCCGCAAGTGATCATCGTAAGTGCCAGTCCACAAATCGTTTGGGCGCAGATGCAACCACCGTGGTGATGGACACAAGATCAGCACCACGCCTGCACCATGATGCCGGTGATTGGTGGCCCAAATTTTGTCCTTGGTTCGAAGATCATGGGCCATGAGGACTGCGTCATCGCCACCAGTGAACACTACGTTTCTGGAAGGCCCTAGCTCTCCAAAAGCACCAGTCCAGCACTCCAAACTGTGCTGGGTACTCAATCTCTTACAATCGAGGCTTTTCAAGTCCACCACTAGCGATTCTCCTGAGGTGAGTGTTGCAAGCAAACTGTTCTCGTCACCCGGAGAGAAAAATACCGACGTCACGAGAATATCTTTTTCCGCCACCTGAACTTTCAGAAGAAGCTCCAATGTCCCGTCGTATTTCCATATTAGGATCTCACCGGTGGATTGCGCCGACACGAAAAGCAGCGGGTCGGTGGGGCTAAACTTGAGGTCCAAGATGGCCAGGTCAACATGTGTCTGACCCAACTTTTCAAACCGCCCATTTCTGAGCCTGTGTACTTCTATGGAGCCATGGCGGGTTTTGGAGCTCTCCTCCAATTTGTATGTCCCCAAGAAGATGATTGAATGGTCGTTTGGCCATACTCTGAGGCAGCATGGGGGCAACTCCGTCTCAGTTTTAGCAAGAAGCCTGGACACCTGCATGGCACTTGCTTTTTATGCGCTAAGTGTACGCCAAAATGAGGGTCAATCAAGCGTATCGACGAGTGAGTAGATTTGCAGAATGGAATGTGGGGAAGCGCGATGATGAGCAGATGGGCAGGTGTAGAAGATCTGGTCAAGCTTAAAAAAATTTGACGGTTTAGCCAGGAAAAGAGAATGAAAAGAGGCCATTAAGATTGCGTATTGGCGGCAAGATTCCTCGTGGTTGCAAATGGATCTCTTCGGAGTGGTTCCAGGGATCTTGGTTTCCGCACGCCCCGTGCTCATCGGGAGCTACCTCCACAGCATGCAAAACAAAATGAGCTTGTGGCAGAGGTGGACCAACTTGCCCGTCAAAGCAAGGTATTACATTGCTGGCTCCACGTTCGTGTTTGCGTTGTTGGGAGACTACGTTACCACCAAGATCAATGAGGAAGTCGTGGCTCAGAAGGAAATCATGGATGAGGTCAAATCGAGCAGCTAACGATCGAAAATGGTTCAGTCATCCAGTTGTTAGGCTTGGCTAACTGGTGCAAGGTTTCGCGGGGAAGAAGGGGCGTCTTACATTCCATATCATTTCAAAATTCCATATTTAGCGCCCTCATTTTGAATGCAGAACAAGGCTCCATCCTATGTCTCAATGGACTATATAGTGAATTCACAAGAGATTATGAGCCACAAATTCTTTGCGAAGAGAAGAGATGAACTCCAAAAACTTGGCTGGATTAGAGTCGACACCTCTAGTGTAGACGAATTTGGAGGCCAAGTTCGTGGCAAACAAAGCCTTGAGGTACGTCTCGGGGACTCTTTCCAAGATGCTTTTGATACCGACAGCTTTCAAGAGAAGTGGAGGAAGAGCGTCCACCAAAACCGCATTTCTAAATTCTTGGTCTCCGGTCCACAATTCGTTGGAGAGCGCCAATTCATCGGCCAATTTGTTGATCGCTTTCGAGAGCTGATCTGATAATTCCGTAATGGGTTCTTTGGTCTCGTGCTTCAACATCCACAAAGCTTCAAATTCTGCCTGTGCGTTGGAAACAATCTTCTTCTGCACCTCCGAGACATATTGCTTATAGAAGTCGGGCAATTGGCCGTCGCTGCTGACACACATGTTTTCTAAGAAACCCTTGTCGTCGAAAGAGAGCGCAGCGAGGACTTCCAAGGACGAGGAGGTGACTCCTCCCTTGTTAGTTGACGAATCTTTGAAAATGATGCAGCCTGCATTCTCTAAGATAAGCTTAGCCGACTGGGTAATGAAGAGATTAGCTCCCTCCACAAAGTACGGAATGATGCTTTTGCCGGTTTTCTCGTCAATCAAACTCATCACATTGTTGGTGTCAATTGCCCCTGGACGACCACCGCAAGGAACAAATAAATCAACACCGTTGGTGCCATAGATCTCCTTGAGCATTGTGTGGAATGTATTCCGAAAGCTTACGCCGGAAGTAATCTTCATACCGTTGGGTAACACCACATCAATGTCTTCCACCAAAACAATGTAGCCATCCTTCGAGAGCTTTGATCTGTCGTAGTTCTCAATCATCTTTCTGTCTCCTGCAAGACGAAGAAGTTCAGCCTTGTCTAATCCCTTAGGGTCAGCGAGCACACCAGAACCATCAACAATTCCGACGTAGTTTTCGTCCCGTGAAAGCTTGATTTCGTTGGATCCCAAATCTCCATCTGGACCACCGGTTTGAACCTTTCTAATTGTGCTATTGTCGATTTGAAGCTTTTCATAGATTTTGTTCACATATGCTCTAACGGAAAGAGTCGTCATACCATACTCATCGTGTGGAATGCCTCCAATCTGTTGAGACTTGCCCGTGAAGAACGATTTCCACCATGGGGCTCCTCTGCTTCGAGCATGAAGGGCCGCCCAGTCAACAAATCCTGCTGTGCCTTCGTCTGGACCCAAGAATAATATTTCAGGCTTATTGTAAAGATCAACATAGCTCTCCTTCACGTCTGGAATGTGTTGTTTGAGCAACAAATCGATCATAGAGTCGATATACTTCTCAAAAGAAGATCTTGGATTCTCTTGGGCTACACCTGGGTCGAGCAAAATGACACCTTTGGATCCGCCCTCCGGAATGTCTTTGTTTTTCTTCTGTTGCGTAGATGCCAAGTTGTAGTTCTCATCAAAGAGATTTCTGACGTTCACATTGTAGGCGTCGATCGATCTTGAACGCACGACACGAATACCGCCCCTTGCAATATCTCTGAACCTAATATGGAAGCCTCTAAAATCTGAACCAACGATGAAGAACATTCCAAATGGAGTATCTGGGTACTCGGACTTGGGCAAGAAAGAAGGATTTAATCTGAATGAAATGGCAACCTTAGTGGAGGTATAGAAGTTTGTCTTGAGCACAGATTGGTTAAACATAAACAAAGCCCTCAATACAACTGCATGGTGCTCATTTTGGGAACATTCTCTGCCCAACAATTCAGTGAATTCTTCTTCGGTTCCGACTGGGGTGATTTGGGAGAGTCTTTGGTAGGACAATGTTTTCTCCATCGACAGCCTAATATAATGCACATCGGCGAATTGACGGTACAACTTGCGGATTATTTCCTTTCTAGTAGAGAACACTTCCTTGATAAATGCTTGAGTGTAGGTTTCAGCACGCAAGCGTTTCTTCAACGAATTCAAGACTTCGGCATGTTGAATCAGTTTTGAGGGATCAAGCAACAGAGAAATTTTGGTATACTCAGGACCCAATCTGTTGAGAAAGTGGGTAACAAAAATCACACCACACTGGGCATAGATGCTTTCCTGCAAAGATAACTCATTCTTGACAAAAAGCTCGTGAAAGAAATTGCGAGGAATGCAGTAAAGAAGAGAGGCCTCTTTGATCACCTGGTATATCAGCAAATCCACTGGAGTCTTTTTAGCTGCATACTTGTTGGCTTTGATGTACATAGAAATGATTGTTACGCCATTAGAAAACTGTTCGACGTATTTGCTGACGGTAGTCAATTTGTAGTAGTTGGCTAAATCGGAAAGCGAGGAGTTGTAATGAGGGGATGTTCTTTGACGGTATCCGATTATCACTCTGTATTCCTCGGTATCTTCAATTGGATGGTGTTTGATCACAGGGCCTGTAGCATTCACGACGCTTTTGATAATATCCGCGTAGAGAGACAAAGTGTGGGCGGAAGCAATGTTCAAAAAGGTTTCATCGCCAATCTTGGAAATGTCCGTCTCGTTTGGGTCCGTCACATTGTGAGGGTAGTTCGTCTTGTAGACGAAATTACACTTGACATTTTGCTGCGAAAAAGCGACAGCCGAAGGAGAGCCCGGGACCAATTTCTGGGCCACACCAGATAATATGGGATCAGAGTCGTAGTTCAAGGGAGCAGAGAAGTACTCGAGTCTGTACGCATTGGTTCCGCTTGAAGAGTCGATGTACTTGTCATCTATCAACTCGTTAAAGTTGCTAGTTGCAAATTGCTTGTCTTGGACGGTGGTGTCGAAAAACACTGCATGGTCGTCGGCCTCCCTCTTGTAGCGAATTAAAGGCTGCTCTTCCACACCTACGCCCGATGCAAACGCCTGCACCTTGCACGAATATAAGGAGTGAATATGCGAGGCGATTCCCAGGGGTGATTCTCTGGCAAAGAAAACATCATCAATGCCCAAACTGGAGTAAAACCACTTTGCCTCCAGCTCAATCAAAGCTTCTGGAATAAAGCCTGTAGAGTCCAAGATATCGAGCACTTGTTCGAACTGTTCCAGCTTCCCAGAAAAGGGGGTCTCGATGTAGTCGTTTCTAAACGAGTGGACCGACGACGCGTCATCGCTATCCGGTTTGATACTGAGTTTTGATAAGTCCATATTGATGTAAAGATACTTTTGAAATATGGACAGAGAAACGGGATAGGGGTGGGAGCTTAAGTACTTGTATGCGTGTTCCAGACCTGTATCCGCTGCAAGTAGTCCTGATAGGGGGAGGGTCTTGTATGCAATCTGAGCAGTTGAAGACGAAGGTAGCTGCTTGAAAACCCAAGGAATAGAGATGTTTTGTGTGAGTGGAGATGTTTTGTGTTGGGTACAAAAAGGGCCCCGGGTGCACTATTTATACTTGTACTCTTGTGTAGAAGCGAGTAACGGCATTGTGGGGATATTTACGGCAGTAGAGCACTTGGCAGGCTGGCAGGACAAAAAATAAAAAGAAACCAAAAAGCCTCGCCGAAAAACTCGCAAGGCCCATGAAGTGGCACAGGCGGCTACGAGTCCAGGGGCCGGCACGCAACGTCGCCGTTTGAAGCACATACGCAAATTTGGGGAACAATTTTCCGACACGGTCGTGGGAGCAGTGGCCCCTTTGCTTTTTGTGCTGCACTGGGGCGGCGCTTTTGCTCGTACTGTTGGCATTTCGGTAACAAAAAAGCGAATTTGGATTAGACGCTGGGGTCACAATTGAACGCTGGTGCCCCACATTTTGTCCACATGTCCTCAACAATGCCGCGAATGAGGGAGCCGCCACGGCCGGGCGAAGCGGTCCCCCCGCGGCGTCGCTACTACCTGCTCCGCCCAAATGCTAAGTCGCTATATACAAACCCCGAAAAAAGAAATACTACCTCAACTTCACCCACATTGTGGGACTCGAGACGGGTACCCATATACACGCAGTCCGCCTAAGAATAGCAAGCGCACCAACATTGGATTTGCCGTTGCATTTCACTCAATACAGCTCTGATGCAACTCTACTACTTATTGCGAGTCGCATAGTACAAGCAGTTTGAAACAGTTACTGTAGCCACTATTTTGAAACTGTTCCAGCCACAAATTATAGATTGTTCCAGCCGTTTTGAAATTACTCTAGCCACCTCTTGAAGCGATTCTTCTACTACCCCCACGGGATCCTAGCCACTGTTCTAGCCACTAATCCAGCCACTGTTCTAGCCACTGTTCTAGCAATTGCATCAATAACCATTCGAGTTATGTTCGAGCAACTATCCAACAATAATTCCTACAACGGTTCTAAAAATTGTAAAAGATTTTACATCACTGATTTTGCCAGCCACGAGCTCCACTATAATAATTTGGGAATGATACTCGCTTTTAGCGGCTGAAGGCTAGGCGGGGCCGGCTTCTT
The DNA here is from genome assembly GCA_002370295.1 of Metschnikowia bowlesiae. NCBI lineage: Eukaryota > Fungi > Ascomycota > Pichiomycetes > Serinales > Metschnikowiaceae > Metschnikowia > Metschnikowia bowlesiae. The sequence continues at coordinate 9,167 of NLAK01000027.1, read as the reverse complement.
AGAGTTACCTCAGCATCACGTCCGCGAAGTTCCGGGCTATTACCGCAGCAGCCCAGTCACTATGTGGCAGTGTCGCACTCTAGGCATTCTGTTCACACAAGCTCCCAGAGCCGCAGCCGGTCCTTCAGAACTCCGCGCTCAGTTTCTGGAATCTGGGGTACGCAGGTGAGGGGCACTCACCATGAACGGCAATGAGCCATGACGCGCCCTAGTCTGCATCTTTTCCCCACCCTTCCGTCTATGCCCCCCCGCCTGGCTTCCTTCAGCTTTTATCTGACTCTCTTTGGCTCAATGCAAATCTGTATTGGCACCCTCGCATCGCCTCTACTGAGCGTGCAAGCACTCGACACACGCATCGGTGTGTAGCATGGCTAGCCAGCCAATCGGATCATGTCATATTGGTTCTAGTCTTCTCACCATTACTACATGTCTTTTCCCTCATTGCACCTGTACCTTTACTTCATTCCCAGGTTCACTTCCCATCCGTCCCACCCTGCCCCTTCTTTTTGAGCTGTTCCCTTTGCTGTTGTCACGTCGCATACTCCAATGCGCGCGCCTGCTTCGGTGAATGCGCAGTGTTCTCTTCTAACACCCATGATCACGGCCATCCTAATCGCCAACGCCAAAGGCGATGTGTTGATGTCGAAGTTTTATCTGGATGGCGTGCGCAAAAATGTGGCCGATGTGTTCCGCATCCAGGTGATAAACGCTGCCGGGACGGCCGCCCTAAAGCCGACCGCCTCTGCTGACAACCGGCTGCCCGTGCTAACCTTAGGCCTGACGTCGTTTCTCTATATCCAGTCTGGTTCGCTTTGGATCGTCGCCGTGGTACGCTCCAATCAGGACTCTCTGCTGATTTTGGAATTTCTATATAACTTGGAGTCACTCTTGAAGCATCTCTTTTCCAAGGGCTCGGCTCGCAATTTGGCGGAGGAAGACATTACGAGTAACTTCGTCACCATCTATGATATTTTGAGCGAGTCCGTGGATTTCGGCTACCCCATCAACTTGGAACCCTCCTATCTTGCCTCGGTGTTGCCAGGGCTCAAGACCATCTCCCTGGGGAAGGAGGATTATTCGTGGAAGCCCAAGTCCACATTGGAGAAAATCGATACGTCTTCTCCCATGGACGACGCATATGATCCCGCCAAGATCTCGTGGCGAGATCACAACATCAAGTACCGCAAAAACGAGGTATTCCTCAATGTGGACGAGAAAATTACACATTTAATGGACGGAAAGGGCAATGTTCTTCGGTCTCACATTGACGGTGCCATCAACATGCGCTCACATCTATCTGGAATGCCTGTGTGTCGTTTTGGCTTCTCAAGCGAAAATTTACAGCACCGTGTCCGGTCCCTCACCTTGGACGACTTCAAGTTCCATAAGTGCGTGGATTTGGCCATGTATGACGCAGAGAGAGTTATACGCTTTGTGCCTCCCGACGGAAGCTTCCAGCTCATGACATACCATATCAAAGACTCCTTTGCGCTGCCATTTACCATCACCCCCGAGATCGTGGAGGCCGATGGCTTGGTGAACTTGAAGATTCGCGTGCGCTCCAACTTTTCTTCCAAGAGCGCTGCTTCTGGAGTGGCTCTTAAAATTATCATGCCTCAGAATATTGGCAAAGAGGCTATCAGCTGCTCAAATGGCAAGGCGAAGTTCGATCCCCAAGATAATGCCGTGCATTGGAAGTTCTCCAAGTTCTACGGTGACCTGGAGCACCTCATCTCCATAGACACCTTCAATGACAGCGGCTGGTTCAAGCCAAAGATTACGCTTGACTTTAGCTTGGACATGTATAGTGCTTCGGGGCTCCAAGTGAAGTACTTGAAGGTGAGCGAGCGCTCAAACTACCGCACTATCAAGTGGGTCAAGTATAACACCTTTTCAGGGTCCTATGAAGTGCGTCTATGAAATACCATGATATGCGCCCACTAAACATGACTACTGGTACCCTTTAATATTTTGAATCTTCAATAATCCACTGATAAGTGAGGGTCACGTGCTTATACCACCACGTTCTGCGCGCGCACTCAAATTTTATGATAGATTAACCAGCAACAATGAAAGATGTCGTTGTCCTTGGGGGCAGCTCGGTCCCGAATCTTACAAACGTGATATGCAGAAACCTCACCCTCCAGAAAGGCAACATTGAGCAGAAGAAGTTTTCAAACGGGGAGACTTCTATCGAGATCAAAGACTCCGTCAGGGAGAAGGATGTCTTTATAGTTCAAAGTGGATGCGGCCAGGTCAATGATAACTTCATGGAGCTTTTAATCATGATATCTGCATGTAAGACTGCCAGTGCCAAAAGAGTCACTGCTGTCTTACCATTCTTCCCTTATTCCAGGCAACCGGAAAACCCCAAGGTGGAAATGGAGGCACGTGAAGCACTGGCTGCACACGGACTTCTAGCCAAACTTTCAAACCAGCCGAGAAGAATGAGCACTAATGCTGCAGGTACAGAGACTTTGGGTTCAGTGGACGGTGGCGGTCGGGATGCCAGTGGCTACAAGCAGTGGGTAAGTCAGAATGGCACGCTTGTGGCTAACTTGTTGATCACGGCGGGTGCGGACAGATGTATTACCATGGATTTGCACGACCCCCAATTCCAGGGCTTTTTCGACATTCTGGTGGATAACTTGTACCTGATGCCTTTGTTCAAAAGATACATTGTGGATTACATTCCGAACTACACCGAGTGCACGATCGTGTCACCTGACTCGGGAGGAGCCAAGCGTTCTACAGCTATTGCCGATGCCTTGGGCTGCTCATTTGCTTTGATCCACAAAGAAAGAAGCATACGAGTGTCGCCCTTCACAACAGGTTCGGCCGTCTTGCTGGCAACAGATATACCAATGCGCTCTCTGTCTCTGAACTCCAAAACTTCTATGCTCGTGGGCGACGTCAAGGGAAAAGTTTGCGTGCTTATAGATGATCTTGCTGACACTTGTACGACCGTGACGAAAGCGGCGCAGCTTCTCAAGAGAAATGGTGCTTCGTACATATACTGCTTAGTGACTCATGGTATTTTCAGTGGAGATGCTATAGAAAAGCTTCGAGTGTCGGACATCGATAAGATTATTACCACAAACAGTATTCCACAGACTGAAAACGTGCAGGTTTTGGGTGCCGAACGGATGGAGATTTTAGATGTATCGAGAATCCTATCAGAGGCCATCAGGAGAATACACAACGGCGAGTCCGTTTCCATGTTGTTCGACCATGGCTGGTAGCAAGAAGAACCTCAATTTAATCAATTTTCTCAAAGGGTAAATCCACTACTCACGCATACCCACAAGCTCTGCTTTGGTCTTTTTGCTATGACCACTCTTGCGGCTGTGATTAGCTTTCTTTGCCTTATTAGTTTCATCTCTATGTTGTGCTCTGGCCTTTTCTTCCTTAGACACCCCACGGTTATTCTTAGGCACACTAGAGTCTTCTTTGGGCGTTTTTCTGGGTTTTCTAGGGGAATCATTCGAAGAAACTGGTTGTTTTCGCAGCTTTTCAAGCTCCCTCGCATAAAGTTCTCCCAATAAACGGAATCTTTTCGAGGTTCTTTTGAGCATTCGGGACCATCCTTCGATCTGCTCATCCGTCCACTTGGTTGCTGCCCGCATTTCCTCTCTTTTAGCACTTTTTCTGGCCGACCTCTCAAACAATGTGTCGCCCTCCTCTGTAAGATATCGAAAGAGAGTCACCTCAGTTTTGTCCTGCTCATTAAGTTGAGCACCCTGTTTATCGTCGTCGTCAAAAACAACTAGCCTGGCTTTTTCCTTGCCTTTTGTCTTCTTGTCGAACTCCAGAAAAGCGGCTCCCAGGGTGCTCTCTTGAGCATCGTAAGTGTCATCATGCTCATCGTCATCACTATCGTACAAGAGGCGCAACGCCGCAGTGAGGGTATGGTTTCGGGTGTCTTTGGGGACAGTGTCCGCCTTTTTTGTGACGGCGGAGAATGTATCATGTTCGCCAAGCTTGAAACGCTCGATTCCTCTCGCAAGTTCACTATCAGAAATCTTCAATGGTTGTTGCTTCAGTTCCACAGTATCAGGGATTTCGCCCACTAATGATGGGTTTTCCAATAGCATGTGTGTGGCCTCTTCAAGACTGCTGTGTTGGCGAAGGAGATGTTTTGCTTGATTTTCTGTGAGATCTGGGAACATGTCGACCAAGGAGTGTACGCTACTTTCATCGATATTCTCAGCTGAGTAGAGATTCTTCAAGAAGGGAAGCCGCTCTTCAAGACCTGGCACCAAACTCTTGTAAGCGTCAGATAAAGCTATTGCACTTAGTAATGGTGACACCAGGAGAGATTCCGGGCCATTGATGCCGATGGTGGAAAGGATTCTGGCCAACTTGGCACTAGAGAGCGACAAAACGCTTACTATCATACAATTCTTGATGGTTTCGGCGTTCACGCTTTTTCCTCCCGCATATAACTCTTCAAGTTCTCTCAACCAGTGCTCAGTGACAAAATGCTCGGCAAATTGCAAAGCTCCCGAGGCGCTTTGATTGTACTTATGTTTGGCGAGCACTTTTTTCCCGTTGTTGGCTCCTTGTGTGATGTTGATGCTGTTTTGATTTGATGTCTTAATGTGCTGGCCCAAAAGCATCGAGAAAGCCTTCAAGTTTTCGTGCAGTAATTTACCCAGGTTGATCTGCGATAGCAAATATTTTTTAAGCACAGGCACCAGCGATATCTTGCCAGATTTCTTGTTATCATTGAACTTCGACACGTGGGCACCGCTGAGGATTTTTCGGACCAAAGAGGTATTTTTCTCGGCGTATACCAAAACGAAGTTCCAGAGGGACTCGCCAGTAAACGCAAGCTTCACCACGCCATAATCACATACGAGCTGGAAGACAAAAGCCCTTAACACGGCAGTATTTTCCTTGATCTCCGGATTTATAGCACCCAAAGAGAAGATTTTGGTCTTCTCTTCCGCAGTTTCTGATAGGAATCCCTTGAGAAATAGTTGCCACTGCTGTTGGCTCTTGACATCTAGTCTGATGTCGCCTGTGAGTAACGCCTGACATAGCTGAATATAGCCCTCCAATAGATGGACCCAAATCACGGGATCCTTGTCTATGAGCGACGACCTTAGTTGGAACGGCGGATAATGCGGTATTTGAAGACGAACTGTTTCCTCAGTCATGTGGGAGTAGCCTACGAAAAGCTAGCATTGACCAAGCCTCTGCAGTTTTCGCGCACGTGACCACGGTCGCACTCGCTATTGCTGCGAAACTAGCCTAGACTGGTGCTACCGAGCGATTCAAGGTGACATTAATTATTCATGCTGGAGAGTGACAATGATTATTTATGCTAGAAAGTGACACTGATGCTCTTGATGTCTGGAGTCACAAAAACTGTTTCAGATGCATTTTCATGTACCACGTCCAATGAGCATGCAGGATCCATTGATTTGATGTCTATTCTGGGGAAATGAAGTTCGCCCACATTTAATGGCACCAAGCAGACGTCAATTTCCTTGATAGAGTGTCCGTCAACGACAGAAAATCCTTGGCATAGTACTCCGGAGATGAGCCAGTTTTCTTCATTAACCATCGACATCTCGAAACGCGTCGCCTTATTGGTCTTCTCTCCTGAAGACGAACACCCCGACACCACGTCGGTATTTGTTAATGACCATCGTGATGTGGACAGTATTATTATCTTGGCCACTATGGGCTCTCCCACCACAAACAGAGAGTTTCTTTCGATTTGAAATTTCACCTGGTGTAGCATGTGTAGATATGGCACGGCCACAGGAATCTGAAGAACCTGTTTCGTAACTGAATCACACGCCTCGTTAGGAAACTTCACCGTTGATCCCTCGAAAATAGCCATGAAGCTCTCCAACAACTGTTCCCGAAGCTCCGGGGCGACATGAGTGCTCAACGTCGTGTGCATCGCAATTTTGCAATCTTGTTTGTTGTTGACTAGTAAACGCCCCTCAACGCCGAATTGAAAGAGATCAAATTTCATTTCAGGCACAATCAAATAAGCAATCAAAACGTACTTTTCAAAGCCATGTTCCAAGAACTTTTTTTGCAAGACAAACTTGACTAGCTGCTCGCATTCATTTTGGAGGTTTGAATGCGTGATACTCAAGTCCAATGTGTCCGACTGATTCAAGTCGTCGCATTTGGGGATTAGCTTGTAGAAGATAAATGTCAGTTGGTCGGAACTGACCAAGAAAGGCTCGTGCAGGCCCGTGATAAGCGACAGACTTTTCACCTCGTATTTATCGTTTGGACACGTGAATCTGCAGTCCGTCACCCTCACTGGTTTAGTTGCTTCAACGCATCCAATTTGAAACTTGGCATATATGGTAGAAGAGCGAAATATGTCCTGGACTGAGATGAAAATCAGTAGATTGGTATCAAAGTGATCTTCAAAATGAGACACGAAGCTTTCCTCTCCAATCTTGTATGTACAGTTTGCAACTATTTCGACGACCTTGCTATCAATGTCGAACTCGACAACATGCCTATTGATGCTATTGGCCTTTATAGACTGGAACTGGACTGTCTTGAGGTCATTCTGCACATTTAATCCATAAGATGGGTTTTCAATCTTTACTTCTAGGTCCTCGACATTCTTTGGCCCATTGTGAATGACCACAACCAAAGTATTAGACCCTAGATCAACCTTTTGCGGAGCCTCAAACTCCACTCTGAGTATTTTAGGCGACGGGTAAAAATGAAACACCTCATTTGATCTCTCCAGGGGCGGATTGTCAAACTCTATCGTTCCAGTTTGCGGAACGTAAACAACTGTATCGTCTGGGGAAGGGACCAGAGCACCTTTCTTGTAGCGGAGTGTGATGTTTTCCGCGATTTTGATCCCAATTTCATCTAAAATATACGCCCCTGAGCGAAACTCATTGGTGTAAAGGCGTATGGAACTTTCTGCGCTAGAAGGGATGAACGCACCTCTTGTGCTGAACTTGATGGAGCCGCTACTATGTTCTTCTTGTCTCGCAAGTACAACGTATACCTCCGAAAATTGAAACTCAATTCCAAACTGATTAGTGATTTTCAATTCAATGAAATGTTTGCAAAGTGCTTCATCCAAATCGATATATGGGTTGATGCAGAAGTTAAAAAGCTCCTCAAGCGAATACTCAATATCCTCTCCAACGCTCTTCGCCAACTGGCATATTCTCTTAAACATTTGCTCTCGCTGATCAAAGGTTTTGACGAGATTATAGGTATTGATAACGTTTGGGCGGCTCTTTACATCTTTGAGCGTAGCAAAGAGCTCTAGCGAAAGAAAAATAATCTTGCTAGATTCAGCAGGCTTGAGCTTCAGAAGGCACTCGAGGTACATTTCGAGAAACACGCCGCCCATCAAGTTCCATCCGCTGCGGAAAAAATATTCATGACAATTCAGAAATATGTCATAGGCCTCCTCATATTTTCTGTTTTTGAAGTGGAGAATCGCTAGGTCTATGCTCAATAGATCGACTGTTTTGATGCGCTCGCACTTCGCAAAGTCTTGCATTGCCGAGATACTGAGCCTCTCAAAGCTTTCGTCATACGCTTGTTGGCTCTGAAAATAGGAAGCAATCGGAGCATAAGTGATTTCGAGCTCCTTATCATCCCGCTTGGATTCGTCATTGAGGGGAATATCCATTAGACTAGCTTCACCAAGGCCACTGGATTTGGGTATTGTGAGTCCTCGAGCCACTGCCATCTTATCAAGTATAAATCTCTTGAGGAGCTTGATTTCTCCGGTGTAATCTAAGATCTCCATGACGTTAGATACCCCGTTGTTGGCCTCCAGTTGTTGCGTATCCAACTCAATGAGTTTTGCAGTCAAGGGGAGATATAGGTGGAAGTCGCACATGGCACACAGCCATTGTAGAAATTGGTCCAGGTGGGGAAATGTTTTAAGGCCGTCGTTTATGATGACAATTAGTTCCTTTAGCAAGTCAGCGATGTAAAGGGACGATATGGAGATCGAAGATGCAAAATTAGCCAAGCTTTGTAGATTGTTCGAAAGCTTCAAAAAAAGCCCGAGCTTGATGTCGAATGGTTCAATCGACTTTCCATTGTACAAGAGATTGGACACCTGTACACAAGGATCGAGCTTGGTGGCAGAGTCTTCTATGGAGAAGTTTTCCAATTTGCCAATGAATGGCACAGAACTCACGTCGCTTTTAACTGCCTGAGGAACTTCCTCGAGAAGCGCCTTAAGTTCGGCACTCAACTCTTCGCAGAGTTTTAGGGACTCACTGAAACACCGCATGTCATTCAACGCCTGAGACATTTTTAGTTTTTCCAAGAAGATCTTGATTCTGGCTTCAACCTTGTTGTTTGCCTGGGGCATGAGTGCATCTATAAATTTGGAGGACTTTTTGTAGCGAAGATCAAATGTTTCGAGCAAGAGTGACTTGAGAGTGGTGCAAAATTCGTTGTACTCCTCCAATTTTTGTAAACTGTCATCGTATGTTTCGCAAAGCTTCACAATATGTTGCACATTGCCACCCTGCGAGCTTGCTCCATTTTCCTTAATGTTGAACCGACTTAGTTGCTTGCCCTCGACGCCAAAGTCCCTGTGGAGCTTGTCAAAAATCGACGTTCTCATCAAACTCGACTTACTGGCTTTATTTCCACCTGGGACAACCATTACTATGGCCCAGCTGATGTCTTTATCTTTCACGGAGTTCTTGAGCCATTCTATGATAAGCGGCCTTGTCTGCAGCCTGTAAACGTCCACATCCTCCGCTTTCATGAACATGAGCCGGAGGTAAATCTTGCTTATATCCTGTTCGTTTGATGAATTTCTCCGGGATTGGGGCACTTCCTCGATGAGTTTTGTCGGTAGTATAGGGATGGACCGGACGGGTTGTTGAGGATGATACTTCCAGTGAAGGTTGGAAAGAGGAAACCTGGAGGTGACATCCTCTTTTATGCATGGAAAAGCGTCAAAAGGATCATAGTACCCTATGTCGACTGGATTTTGAAGGTTGATGTCCTCTAGGCGCATTGAAGAATACTTGGTGGAGACTCAAGTCTCGGAAAGGAATGAAAGAGTAATGCGTCAGATAATGCATGTCGAGTCAAAAAAAAATGCGCAAGCCCGGAATCGAACCGGGGGCCCAACTATGGCAAAGTTGGATTTTACCACTAAACCACTTGCGCTGAAAGCTCCG